>CM038214.1:345048992-345165897 GCA_021442155.1 Cymbidium sinense | reverse complement strand
TTTGTTTTATATTTGAGTTTGGCCCAAATTGACCTTTTAGGTCAGTTGGGTTCATGGTCAATAGTTAGGTCTAGTTGGCCAATTGAGGCTTTGGTCAAGTTCAACAAGTGATTTGGAATGAACTTGACCCATTGGTTTCAATCAATTTGGCTCAGATCAAGTTTTGATACATTTTGACTTTTTAGGTCAAGTTGGGTCAACTTGGGTCAAGTGGCCAATTGGGCTAGGTTAGGCTCAAATGTTGACTTGGTCAAGTTCAAACATTGATCATGAATGAGTTTTGATCAATGGTTTCAATCAATTTGGCCTATAATGGATTTTGGCTATGTTGGGTTTCATTTTGGCTAAGTGTTGACTTGGTCAACCCTTAGTTTGACTTGGTTTGACCCAATTTGAGTGATTGATCATCTCATGATGATTGTTGATCATGATGAGAGGCTTAGATGGGCTTAGTTCAATCCAATTTGGTTAGGATTAGAATTTGGCTCATAAGTACTTTAGGTCACTTTGGCTTAAGTGAGCCTAAGTGGGTCAAATGGCTTGGTCAAAGCTTGATTTGAGTTTGATTGAACTCACATATGGACTTATGATTGAAATATAAATCCATTTGCAATAGATTTGAAGTCAAATGGGTTTTGATTCATTTGACAATTTCAAGTTCAAAGGGTGAACATGAGTTTGATTTGGGTTTTATTTTTGAATTGAGTTATGGTTAAGTGATTGAGGTTTGTATTTATATTTGGAATCATGATTGAAGGATTGATTGAATCATGAAGAAAAATCAAGAGTTTGGCTTGATTTGAAATTGATTTAGCTAAGTTCAAGAGTTTGATTTGAAAGGCTTAGGTTGAATTTTGATTGAATTTGAGTTTGATTTTTGGAGTTTTTGAATTTTTATTTCATTTATATATGTGAATATAAATGAGAATATAAATGGTTATGAGAAAATTTCACGAATTTGAAGTGATTTGAACTTGATTTGGGCTAAGTCCTTAAGAGGGAATCAAAGGAACTTGGGAAAGATTTTTAGAATTTGGATTTGATTTTGGAATTTAGGTTGATTGATTTGAATTTATATTTCATTTATATATGTGAATATAAATGAGAATATAAATGGGTTGTGAGAAAATTTCATGAATTTGATTTGGGCTAAGTCCTTAGGAGGGAATCAAAGGACTTAAGAAATATTTTAGAATTTCAATCATGGGCTTCAATCATTTGGAATTGATCATGGATTTCAATCATTTGGAGGAAAGTAATCAAACTGGAATTGATTTAGGATGGGAGAAAATCAATTAAGCTGGAATTGATTTGAGTTTGAGTTGAAGGAAGTGAGGAATGTGGTTCAAGCTATAGGGCAGGCAAATTTTCCTAACACCCCTAAGGCATGACCTATTCTATGGCTAACTCTTCTAAGTCTCTAGGGCTGGTTGAGTGTCCACCCACTAGATGTGTCTTAAGACTAAGGAACTCCTAAAGTCTAAGAGAAGTCCTATATCTAAGATGGAGGGTTGAGAGCTCATTCTAAAAATGAGGTCAACAAAGGGCACCCAATAGGTGTGGTGTGACTGACAAAGAACACCGCACGTATTGGTGTTGACCGAAATGATCAACAACACCAAATGATCACAAGCACTAACAGAGATGATCTACTCTTAGCCCAAGGTGTAGAAAGAATCCAGAGCTTACTGTAATGTGACTCTACTCATGTCAAAGACATAAGAGAGAAAGGAGGAATCCACTAGGGATAGAGTATGTGAACCTTCCATTAGGAAGAGGTTCAAGTCATCCAAGGGATGAGAGGTTTGATTTGATTTGAGTCTCACTAGGGAGAGAAATTTGATTTGTTTAATTAAGTTCAACTGGGGAAAAGGGTTGAATTTGTTTCAATTTATTGTTTGTTTAATTGTGTTTGTTTTGACTCTACTAGGGATGGAAATGAGAACTCTCCACTGGGGAGGCAAGTTCAAGTCATCCACAAGGGAGGAAAGGTTGTGAAATCCTTGAGATTAGAAAAGATTTGCATCTCAGAGGAGCAAAAGATTTGATTTGGATTGATTGATTATTTTGTTTTTTCATTTTATTTTAGATTTTGGATTTTGAGATGGACCGTTGGTTTGATGGATGTGCTAGAGCCAAGGTGGCTTAAGCCTAACTCAGATTTACCAATCCAAAGGGGCAGTCTACTAAACTCATAGTAGGACTAGCCAACCAAAGGGATGCCTTTCTATATGCAACAACTGTACTAGAAAGAAAGCATAGTAGACTTACATCGTCCAAAGTATAGACCAGCTACTGGATAATCTATTGGTAAGGCAACAGATTGAACACAACCTAGGGCTGACTATTGAGTGAATGTCATTGGGGGACTTAGATCGACTCAAAGATAGTCAAGATTAATTTCATTTTTAGTTTATTTTGATGGGTCCCATCTGTTTGTGATGGACTGCACTGAGTAGGGCCATGGAGGTCTAGGCCTAACTCAGATTTACCAATCCAAAGGGAGTAGTCCACTAACCACAAGGTAGGACTATCCAACCAAGGGGGTGCCTTTTGATGTGCAATGGTCAAGTTAGAAATAAAGCGTGGGGACTCACATTTTTCAAAATAAGGAACCATTTGGGTGATTGTTTGCCTTGGACAATAAATCAACCTGACCTAGGGCTGACTTTTGAGTGAATGCCGCTGGGGGACTTAGATCAGCTCGAAGATAGTCAAGATTGATTTTATTGTTTAGATTTATTTTGATGGATTCCGTTGGTTTGTGATGGATCACACTGAGAAGGAGCTTATATCAGCCTACACCTATCTCAAACTTGCTAAAATAAAGGGAATAGCTTCCCGATCGATGGGAGAGCTATCCGACCAAAGGAGTGCCTTTCGATTTGCAATGATCAATTCAAGAGAAGAAATCTCAGGGACTCACATCTTCCACTACAAAAGACCACTGGGGTGATCGATTACTTTTGGCAACAAATCAAACCCAACATAGGGCTGCCGTCGATTTGCAACAGTCATGCTAGGAAGAATGCATCATAATCATACATCTTCCAATGCAGAATAACTGACGAGGTAACCTACTTGTGGAAAAACATATTGAACCCAACCTAAGGGCGACTACGGAGTGAGTGTTGACTCAGGGACTCATCTCAACTCAGGTAGTCAGGCAATTCCTATTGGGAGTTCTTTGACACTAATGATAGGATGCTGCTTGGGAAAAGGGGCCCTTTGGGGCTTGAATTCTAATCCACAAGCAAATTAAGTTTGTTGTTTAGTTTATTTTAACATGGACCCTATTGGTTTGAGGGATCAAAGCGAGAAGGAGCTTATATTAGCCTAGACCTAACTCATTTATTTGAACCAAGGGAGAATTTGTGCATCCTAAACAAATTCTCCAACCACAAGGGTGGCTACTAGGAAAGGGGGACTGTCCAATCCAAGAGTAACCCAGGTAGTGTCTAAATGGGGTCACAAAGGACGTCATCCAATATAGTGCCCGCAGGGAGAGGGGCTGCTAAGGGCTTAATCCAAAACCCTGGAGAAGATGACATGGCTAGTCATATATCAAATAGTACTGTGTCCAACTCAAGGAGAAAGCTCAGGATTCACATCTTCTAGAGTGGTGTACTCAGGTGAATGTCGCATGAACATCAACCAACCTAAGGTGCCCATCTATTTGCAATCACTGAAGAAAGCTGGGGGACTCACATCTTCTATAGAAACTAATTGGATAGTATCTTGACTCGATGGGTGCCATCCGACTAGAGGCTCTTGAGAGAATGCCATTGGAGGACTTATATCAACTCAACATAGCAAGAGGAAAGGAGCCTAGGGACTTACCTAAATCAAATATACTCGACCTAGTTATGCATGATGGCTAGTTCAAGAAGAAAGCGGACTCACATCTTCTTAAACAAGTTAGCATGAGATAGCTTCTTATGGGTGAAGCCTACCACTAGAAGGCTGGTTGGTTTGCAATGGTCAAGTTAGGAAAAAGCATGGGGACTCACATCCTCCATCAAGTGACCACTGGGGTGACATGCTAGCGAGGTAGCATGTAGACTTGACCTAGAGCAGCTAATGAGTGAGTGCCATAAGGGGCTTGCTCCCACATCAAAATAGCTTGAGACAAAAGATATGTGTTTATTTTTGTGTACGTGTTAAAAGGAATAGGATGCCTCTCGGGTTCTCTTACACCTACCTAAACACATTGGGATTTTAATGAAATGGTGGATTAATGGCCAATAGGAATTACCACTAATAAAGATGTCTCGGGTTCCTTGCACCTAACTTAGTTGTGCTTATCAAATAGGATGCCTCTTGGGTTCTCTCAAACCTATTATAATAGCATTAAGAAATGTGTTTGATTGTGTTTGTGTTATGTTTGTGTTGTGAAAGAAGGATGATCTGTGGGGACTCTTACACCTACCCTAAACATGTCATGGCGATTGCAAGACAAGCAAACAACACTTAAAGATGAGAAGATTTTGATGAAATGAATCATTTTTGTTGATTGATAGAATTATTTTCAAAACATGATTTTTATGAGTAAATTCTTCATATAGAGCCCATTAATTGGAAGCATTGGGTGTTCCACTTTATAATTAATAAGCTGACAAGATCCTCCTTGGTAGGCCTTCTCTATGACATAGGGGCCTTCCCAAGTGGGTTCAAACTTGCCTCCCATATTTTGATGACAATAATTGGTCTCCTTAGGACTAACAAGTTCTCTACTCGAAAAGACCAGGGGACCAACTTATTGTGATCTTGAATCATTTTGGCCTTGTACAACTCGGTTCTAGCACGCATAGGACACTCCCTCAAACTTTTGAGCTCTTCTAACCGCAACTTTGCATTCTGCTCTGTAGTGATCTTGTTACACAATATTATCCTTAGTAATGGGAGCTGAACTTCTAAAGGTAGAACGGCTTCAGACCCATACACTAAAGAAAATAGTGTAGATTGAGTTGAGTCGGTATGTGGTGCGGTAGGCCCACAAGGCTTCAACCAATGGCTCATTCCACTGCTGCTTGTTATCATCAAGAGTCTTCTTTAGTATTTGGATGAGAGTTTTATTAAATGCTTCTGCTAAACCATTTGCTCTGGGGTAGTAGATGGTGGAGTATCTCCAATCTATACCATGTCTTAGCAAGCTGATCTTGGTGCTTTTGAATGCATACCATTATATATAATTCATTGAGGCACCCCAAACCTATATGATATGGTTCTAAAATGAAGCACATCGAGTTGTGACCTCTTTGAGTGGGATTGCCTCTACCCACTTGGAAAAGTAGTCGGTGGCAACTAAGATGAACCGATGCCCCTTGGAAGAAGGAGGATCGATAGGACCTACAATGTTGGTACCCCAACACTCAAATGGCCATGAAGCCAAGGTAGGGTGTAGAATGTTGGGTGGTTGGTGAAGGACCACACCGTGTACCTGACATTGATGACATCTCCTAGCTACATCCATGCAGTCTATAATCATTGAAGGCTAGTATCCTAGTCTTTTGATCTCGATCTTCATCTTACGATTGATGCACTCATAGACTGAATGTACCTCAGTCATAATGCCATGGGCTTCATGTTTGTCTAAACAATGTAACCACATTTGGTCAAAGGACCATCGATATAGGGTGCCATCAACGGGAGCATAAGAGAGAGCTCTCTGTTTCACCTGATGGGCTTGTGACTTCTCTTAAGGTAGTTTTCGGTGTTCAAATAGTCTATGATGTTTCCTCCAATCCGCTCCTCATTTTTTGGCAACCTCCATTCAAGAAAGTCTCTCATGAGTTCAACATCAATAAGGATAGGACTTGTCTATTTTGGACCCTTATTGGAATGGACTCATCTTACGGATGCAATTCTTTGGCAAGTTTGGCCAAAGCATCTATTGTTCTCTACCAGGAACCTTGTAGATGGTGACTTGGGATTTGGGCCAATGCTTCATGGTATACTTGTGGTAATGATGAAGCTTGGGTTTGAGAACCTTGTAGACCCGACAATCGATTGATAACCAATTGAGAATCCCAAAGATGTTGATGCTCTTGACACGGCTGGCTAACTCAGACAATCAAAGCCTCATACTCAGTTTCATTATTGGTGCATGGGTTGGAAAGATAGTATGAGAATCTCATCACATCATGGTATGGAGTTAGGATGACTATCCCAACCCTTGCTTTTCTTGGAAGAGTAGATCATGGTGCTTCCCCTTTATGAAAAGAAGTTGCACCATCAAAATATATCTCCCATCAGTGGTTGTCAATCTCCCCTAAGTTCATGATTTGTTCATCAGGGAGATCATCACTAGAGAAGAATCGGGTGTGCTAAGAAATCCTAGTGCTTGTCCTTTTACCACCGGAGAATGTGATATCAAACTGAGAGGATCATGGACCATCATGTAAAATGTCGATAGTGTTGGTGTCATGAGATATTAGTGGATTGGTTAGAAATTAAGTTCACCTTATGAGAAAGCAGATAGTGTCATAGCTTTTGGGAAGCAAAGATCAAAGCCAGGTAATGTTTCTCAATAGGTGGATAGTTCACTTCAGCAAGAATCTGAAGACGGTGAGGTAGTAGAGAGCACTCTCCTTCCCTTCATCATTGGCTTGGACCAATAAAGTACCGAGAGAGTCATCCAATGTAGCAGTGTAGAGGATGAGTGGCTTATAGAGCTACTAGACGGCTTCACCAAAATCTTGCTTGATATCTTCAAAGACATATTAGCACTTGTCATCCCACTTGAACTTAGCATCCTTTTGACAAGTGTTGAAAATGGCTTGCATCTCCCAGGTTGCATATAAAGCATCTGATATATGCCATCCTTGGAACATCGAGTTGAGTTAAACTCTTAGGAGGTGGCATTTCTAAGATAGCTTTGATCTTTTAGGATCTATCTCTATTCTCGATGAAAAACCCAAGGAATTTCCTGAAGCTACTCTGAATGCACACTTTAGGTGATTCATCTTGAGGTTATATTATCTTAATCATTCGAGAACTACTCTCAAGTTAAAGAGATGATCTTCCTTTTCTCTACTCTTGACTACTAGATCATCAACATAGCACTCAACATGATGATGGATGAGTTCGTTGAAGATCTAAGTCATGCCTCGTTGGTATGTAACACAAGCATTTTAAGTCCGAAAGGCATGACCTTATAACAAAAGATTCTGATCGGGGTTCAAAAGTGGTGTTTCTTTCATCTTCAGAGACATCTTGATTTGGTTGTTAGATGACTCATCCATAAAGAGAACCGCATGAGATGAGCAATATCCACCATTAATTCTAGTATAGGAAGAGGAAAACTCATCCTTAGGACATGCCTTATTTAAGTCCCCGAAATTGAGGCATATGCAAATTTGGCCATTCTTCTTCTTAATTGGTACAACACTAGCTAACCAGGTAGGATATTTTTCTTCCCTGATGAGACCAGCATCGATCAGTTTCTTGACTTCAGAAATGACCCGTTATTCAATTTCTAATTGCATGCATCTAGGAGCTTGCTTGATAAGGTTAGCGTTAGGATCTATTGCTAATTTGTGGACTACTATGTTAGGAAATAATCCAGGCATTTCTTCATAACTCAATGCAAAGCAGTCCTTAAACTCAGTTAATAGCCTAACTAAGTCATTGGTTTCATCTTCATTCAGTGATGAACTGATGTACGTCGAGTGTGGAATTTCTTTTGCCTCGAGGATGATTTTTTTAAGCTTGTCTATTATTGAGTGGATTTCTTCTTCAAATTTTGAGGTACATCCTCGATTTGAAGATCATCTGGATCATTTGAGGTTTCTAAACACACATCCTCATAAGAGTTGGTGTTGGGTGAAAAGAACCCATCAGACTCCAAATGATTGGTAACAACTAAGTTGTAATCATCATCATCGACTAGACCCACTGTATTGAATCCTAGTATTGCTCTTGATTGTGCTTCCCTGACTATATTATTTCGTAGCTTCTCAAAATACTCTGACCTATGCCTAGACCATGTATGAGGAACCAAACCTTTCTGTATAATATTATGAACACAAGGTGAGTAAAAGTCAAATAGTAATTCCATTAATTCTTTAAATGAATCCTCCTTAAGTTCTACATCAACTTCAGAACTTGAGGATGATAATCCCAAAAAGAATATCTTCAGTTTTGCATTCATGGAAGACTTAGGGGTTTCCTTAACTACTAAACCTTCAACTTTTTGAGTTGAAAGTGAGGTTAGAGCTAAGGTTCCCAACTACTACCTAATAGTCTTACATAATCCTGATTTGAATACTTTGCTTTATTTGGAGGCTTAGTCTTCATCACTGTCTGGATCGAAAGTCACCTCCAATGGGGACCCACTGAGAGGGGTTGGCTGGTATGCTAATCATATTATACTCATCCTCCAAGCTAGATTCCAAGTCTATATGAATAGTAGGTACTCACGCCTAACATACCCTTGGTGATGGCCAGGGGTCTTCCACCTCTGGAACTTCCTCTCTTTCTACCTCTGCCTCTACCTCTACCTAGTGGAGGTTGAGTCATCCTACCCACATGTCCATATGATGGAATGTGTGGGTGGAATGTGATATCTTATTTCTTCAATTCCCCTTTCTTGTTCACTTGGATTTTAATTTTTCTTTTCTTTTCTTTTGCTCTTTTTTTTCTTTTATTTTATTTTCTTTTGAATTTGAATTTGGTCCAAGTTTGAAAGGGTGTTTTGAGGAAGATAGTAGGTCACATCTTCATAAATCTCAACCTCTCTGAAAATAGCTTTTCATCACCTTTGACACAATATTCAATCCCATCCTTTCTGAACTTAATGCACATGGAGAGGAAGGATGGAATCATCTTATTCATGTATCCAAGGCTCTTGAGCAAAGTAGTGAATGAAGTATTTGAATCAATTATGTAAAACTTTGCTTGTCTTTGTCACCTATCTCCAGCGTAATCTATGGAACCTAAAGCCCACTCGCTTTGTTCATTGAATCCTCTCAACATCATCCCATCTCCTCAGAGTGTGGAGATGTTGATCCTCAAATAGGCAAGGGTCTTTAGACTCATAATGTTCACCAACACATCTAGATCAATGAGAACTCTAACAAGTCTAAATTAACCCATGTCGATTATGATGTAGAGGGGACGGTTGTGCTCCATATCCCCAAAAGAAGGTCTTCATCTATGAAAGTGATCCCCTGGGTTTCTTTTGTGTAATGTGCCTCCTCACCAATAGCGATCAGCTGAGCTAAGCATATCTTAGGATCAAGGAGAGCCTTGATTAATGATTCCCTCATCTCTTTGGATTAGACAAGGGCATCATATATGCTTAGCTTAGATGGCAACTTTCTTAGATGAGAGAGGACATTGTAGTCCACCTTGGGTTGATCCTCCATAAGCATATCTAAGGGTAGAATATTTTATGGAGGGGCTTCTCGATCCTCCGAACCAATGGCTTGTTTTCCTCTATCTTGAGGTGCTTGCCTAAGAGGTAGAACCTTACCACGGAGGTTGACGGTGATATCTTGTGGCGTGGTAATGGAAGGTTCTACCTGCATGTCAGGCTCACCTACAACTTCTCCTATTGGACCCTCAGAATTGGATGATTCCAAGTCCATCTTAAGAGGTGAACCCATAGTATTTAGAGTATGAAAATCTAACTCTAAATTAGAAAGAGGAAGATCAGAATTGTTATAGTTATTTTAACTTGAAGAGTTATCATTAGAAATAGAAGCAGACAATCCATCAGAAGTAACACAGATGTAATTCAAGCTAGCTTTATTCTTCAATTTCTTGGATTTGATAGGAGGTACAAAGTAAAAAATCAAGTAAAGTAAGTGGGGTAAGGGATTTGATGCCCTTATCCACGATACAAGTTCAACTAGTAGAAGAAGAAGAGCTAGAAGTAGAGGAAGTCAAATGTGGTATGCAATGGAAGGCTGGACTTAGTCGGTGGTTGCTACTAGGCTATCCGGCTGGCACATCTTCTTCTGCTGCTATTTGTTCTTGAGCTCACCTTCCTTGAGTTGGCACTGGCAACTTGCAAACCTTCCTTGATGTTGGAGGTTTGAGCTGACTCAGGTACTTGCAAGGAAAGTTTCTTGATTTTTTGAACAATCTTTTTAGAGGTTTTGGATAAGGAGATATCCCAACCTTCTTTAGTTTTGGAAGGATCGCAAGTACATAATGGAACTGGATGGTTGTTCCATAAGGTATTCCTTCGAGATAACTATAGCACCGATCTTGAAGCTATGTTCAAGCCAGTCCTTGAATGTGAAGCAATCTTCCAAAACATGACCTAGCATATGGTGGTAGGGGAAAAAGTTAGGATCATGGCTTTTGCCCACTTCCTCCAGTCTTCTAGGTTTGGGTAATTAAAAATTAGGCTTCTTTAAGAGATTCTTAAAGATCTTCCTGATTACCTCCCTCTTAAATGAATAAGGCTTGTTAAGTTTAGCCAAAAGAGTAGGTGGACCATAGCTACTTGGCAGTGAGTATGTGTACCATTGCTGATCATGTGGCTGAGGAGGAGGCGGTGTAGGCCATGGAGGCTATTGTGGAAGATGGTAAGGCTACCTCAGTGGTGGTAGAGGAGGTAGCAAGGCTATTGAGGTGTGGTCTCTCGGTGATCTCTAGCAGTTGCTTCCCTTGTCTATCATCACTATTCTCGCTTCTTCTCATATACCTTCTTTTGGCTTTGACAAAGGTCTTGAAAAGGAAACTGTTTGGCCTCCCCTTGTAGACTAGGCGCCTTGTTAATTAACTTCTCAAAAGTTTTGATCGTAAAGCTCTTAAGCATGAAGGTGTGCCATGGATATTCTTTAGAAGAATCTCAATGGCATGTTGTTAGATAGTATTTTCATTTCATACTCAAGTTACACCATCGAGAATGTAGTCAACAAGGGACTCACAGGTGTTGTGTACTACAACAAGATCCCATTATTCTTGAGCTCCGACAAACCTCTTGATAAAGAGTTGCTCCAACTCAAATATCTTCACTAACTATTAGGAAGTTCATCATGCTACCCACTAAGCTACTAAAAAGATGGAATAAGTAAAGCATCACGCCACCAACATTGCAACAACAAGCTCTAAAATGTGCGTGTGCTCGGTTTCCACTACCATCAAAACTCTTGAAGGAAGGTGTATGAAACCCTTAGGATATTGGATTGCATCAAATTCCTCAGGTATACCCTTTGGAATTGATCATCCTCAAGCCAACACTTCCTTCACCTACTTGCTCAACCATGGACTTGATATCTTTTCTTGTATGGTAATGTCCACTACCTTCCTATACATCTTTGGTGCTTTTCTACTAGAGGTAAGGTCACTTGGTCCAAGACAAACACCAACTCAATGAGTCTCACTATGGTAGGATGAACAGATGGTGCTTAATTTTGCAATTCTAAGATAGTTGCTAATAGATCTTCTAGCCTCTTTTCCATCATATCTATCTTTTCATCCTTCTACTTTATTTGTGCTAGGAGGTGTTGGGTCAGTGGGTTGTGTCTTCCTGCTCGACCTCAGCACCTTCCATAGCTTGCTGCTCTCTGAGGAGGGATCCCATGGTATTTACCATGCAAACCCCTGTTGAGTCTCCCAATAAATCATCTTCATTGAGATCAAAGCTGATATTCTAATCATCAGACCAATCATATCCTAAGATTTCTTATTTTTTTCATAAGATAATGTGCTACTATGTCCTCTAGAGAATGATCAATCTGAATAGGCACAAATGACTTTGGCTAAACGGTGTGATCACTATCATGTATTGAGAGGCCAGGACCTCCCATCACTGGAGAATCAACCTGTGAGATTATACTCCGGAAGAAATGCACTCCTAATTATCATTGACTATGTACAGGGTGACACTCCTAGGAGGCTCTACCATCATGGGTGCAACTAAGTTGTCATCTTCTTCCTCTATAACTGCAACCATCTCTATGTCCTACTATAAAGGTGGTGTTGGTGAAGGGATGACCACTATGCTTTGGGGTACCATTCCTTGCACCACACTAGGGCAAAAGGTCAAGCAGAGCTCGGCCACCACAATTGGCGTGTAGATGGAATGGGATCCTGGGATCACCAAGGGGTCCTCTTCTCCCAAATGTGGCCTTCATGGCCTTTTGGCGGAGATGCTAAAACATGAATGGGCGATGGTGGATGGGGATAGCGTGTGGTGGAGACACCACGACTCTCTCACAGGGGCCCTCCTCCTGATGGGTAGTCCCGATAAGTAATATGTCTATGATCGATGTGGGTAGCAGATCAAGAAAATCAATAAGTGGAGAGGCCACAGACTGTCGACTAAACCTCCGCCTCTCCCGACTAGTGATCTGAACTTCAAGCCTCCCTAGCCCTCTCTTGCTAATGATGCTTCCCCATGCTATGGGGAATAATAGATCTCAAGTTAAATTAAGCCTCGGACTCATATCATTCGTAGGCTCCACCAACCGGTGTAGAACTGAACGGAGGCTAGCATATGACCTCTTACCCTAACTGGCTGGGGGCTGAAATGAATGAGGTGGAGGTGAGCAGGATCCTCGGCATCCTCTTTGTCAACCTAGAGAGGATGGAATGGGTTCCTATGTACGGAAATAAAATAGGAAAATCCTCAATGATCATGTAGCGCCTCCATCTCCTTGGCGCGGGTATGGTACCACTTTATCATGGGGTTTTGTTTCTCTTTGAGTCTTAGGGTGAGTGGAGTAAGAGCTAGACCCAACCTTAAAATTGGGGAGACAATCCACAGGATGGAGCCTTAACTTTTGAGGGTGCTAATGAGTGGTGCTAGCCCTCACAGGGTAACATGAAACAACTGCACACCATTCACGGACACTTTACTATCGGCACTGTAGGAACTACCACTGCCTTCCTCTTTAGTGAGGGAATATCAGAGTCTGAGGGCATATCAATCTGAATGATCTACCGGTCACTATGCTCTTGCTAATAGTGGTGAGGGGAGTGCCCTCACAGGTAATCCTCACCCTCTCAAAACCTCATCCAAAATGAATGAGGTGGGTATAATCAGAGCGGGGAAGGCTGGCTTGATCCAGGGCCAAGTCCATCCCATGGGGAAAGGTAAACACATACTTGGGTGCTGCCATTTTTGTCAACTAAAAATTGAAATTGAAACTATCACTGAACGAGAGTCTGCAATGTTGAAAATAAACTTGAATCAGATCTCTGTTGATTTTGAATTCAAATTTTAGAAATTGAACCCACACTCAACATCTTGAAAGTGTTAAGTCGAGCTCAAATGGATTTAGAATAGATTTTGAAGTTTGAGGAAGAGGAATTTAGGATGTAGAATCCATTTTCAACAAATTTGGGTATGTTGAGAATGGCTTCAAATATTTTGAAGAGATGCTTCATAGGTTCATATTTTAATTTAACAAATTTGAGTATGTTAAAGTAAATGGTCAATTTGCTTTTATTTTGGATTTGTGATTTTTGGAATTTGTTCACTGAGTAAATGGTCAATTTTCTTTCTTTGTTATCTTTGTTTTATGAATCATTTTATGATTTGAAAAATGGAATCCTTATTTAGAAAATTTGGGTATGCTAAAAAAAGAAGGATCCAAGTGTATTTTGTTTTGAAATTTTTTGAAAATAGGATCCTTAGCAAATTTGAGTATGCTAAGAAAATCCTAATGTGTTTCTTTTGATTTTGATTTGATTTTTTGAAAATAGGATTCTTAGCAAATTTGGGTATGCTAAGGGAATCCTAATGTGTTTCTTTTGATTTTAATTTGATTTAAAAAAAAAAGATCCTTAGCAAATTTAGGTATGCTAAGGAAAGTCCTAATGTGTTTCTTTTGATTTTAATTTGAAAGCTAGGATCCTTAGAAAACTTGGGTATGCTAACAAAAACTAAATGTGTTTCTTTAGATTTTTTATTTGGAAAAGAAGATTCTTAGCAAATTTAGGTATGCTAAGAAAATCCTAATGTGTTTCTTTTTGAACATTTTTGATTTTGAAAAAGGAGACTTCACTTTAGTAAATATGGTATACCAAAATGAAGTTCCAAATGTGTTTTGAAAATTTTTTATGAAATGGAGATTTCACTTAGCAAATTGAGTATGCTAAATGAAATTCAAAGGTGATTTTCAAATTTTGTTTTGAAAAAGGAGACTTCACTTTAGCAAATATGGTATGCTAGAATGAAGTTCCAAATGTGTTTTGCAAAATTTTTTGTTTATTGATTTTGAAAAGAGATTTCCATTTAACAAATTTGGGTATGTGAGATGGAGATCAATTTTTGAAAGAGGAAATCTCAACTTAATCATATATGGAATATGTTAGCGATTTCAAAATAATGTCATTTTATTTGAAATCAAATCTTCATTCACTAAATTTGGGTATATTGAATGGAGATGTTCATATGTGCTTTTGGAAAATTTATTTTGATTTTGTTTGAAAATGAAACATCCATTCAATAAATGTGGGTATATTGAATGGAGAGGTTCATATATGCTTTTGGAAAATTTATTTTGATTTTGCTTGAAAATGAAACATCTATTCAATAAATGTGGGTATATTGAATGGAGAGGTTATATGTGCTTTTGAAAATTTATTTTGATTTTGTTTGGAAAGGTGAAAATACCAACTTAACACATGTGGAATGTGTTGAATGGCATTTCAAAGTTGTAATAATTTTTTTGTTTGAAGATGTAACATCCATTCAGCACATTTGAAAGTATTGAATGGATAAACCCATCTTCAAATTTTGTGCTTTTGAAAACATGATTGTTGAAATTTTATTTTTTTGAAAATGAAGGTGAAGAATCATTTTGCTTTTAGAAAATGTGATTGTTGGAATCTTATTTTTGTAATGATGATCCTACATATAACAATCATGAAGATTGTTAAATGAAGTTTATTTAGGAAAATATTTTGTGCAAAACATTTTATTATGTGCATTTTTAAAAGAGTGCTTTTTGAAAAGAAAGATTTTATAAACGATTTATTTTATCTTTATTATTTTAGAATGAACCTTTCCTTACCATAAAAATGGTAAGGAGGAGGTCTTTAAATATTTTCTTTTTATTAGATTTTTATTTTTGCCCATTGGAGAACCCAACAGGGGTTTTAAGACCAACACGGAGTGAGGTCCTAAAACCTAAAGATGTTAATTAACTTAAGGATGAAATAAGCTAAGTGCCAATGGAAAGAAAGATAGTCATGGATTCATACAAAGTACAAACCCACTATTGATACTTGGAGACAATGATCATTTATCAAAGATGAGAGAGGAACCATCCCAGTAGTCTAGAAAAAAAGCTGGTGAAATATTTTCATTTCTAAGGTTTATACTTCCATCTTCAATCTATGTGAATAAAATGAAGATAGAAATATACTTCTTTTTGCATTTGGGCATGATGTAGATCTGCAGATGTTCTTATTAGGTTGATTGGGTACAACATTGAGAGAGGTGTATAAGTCACCACCCTACAATGGACTAATCACTGAATAAGGACTCCCCAAGGACAATGGGTGCATATGTACCGGAGATTCTTCCCCACTTTACATGGAAAATAAGCGGGGTTTATTTTAAATCGAGTTCATTAAGTTCCCTACATGGGCAAGCCCCTATAGTTAATTACATCCTTAAGGAAGGGATTCCTTAGGAATACTCTCAGTTAAGGTAAATGATCATTGTCTCCAAAGATTTCAATAGGTAGGACTATCAATTATTAGTTTATTTTAGCAAGATCAAATGAGATTGATCAAAGAGAGAGTTATTATCGGCCAAAGGAAGATAAGTAGGAGGTGCTCATAATGCTAGAAACCTAGCGAGCATCTAAAACTATCTATTATTGGGCTTTACATTTTGAAATTGAATTAATTTGTTTGAGTTGATATTTTATTAGAATTTTAAAGCTTATAATTCCAATACAAGGTTATGGAAATGCCTAAGAGGTGTTGATTTATGCTCGTGGCCCATAAAGGGAAGTAGCAACCTGAACCTAAATATAGGGAGCTTTATGAGGGCCAAAAGCATGACCTAAATCTAAAGGCAAAAATGGGTATTTGGTCTACCTCCACATAACATGGGTAAAACCCATTTGCTTGGACTTACAACCACAGGGGTGGCAACTAACTCCTCCTATGATTTTAAATTCATGTAGGCAAGTCATATGCTTTATGCTAGATAGCTAGGCTTATTTATTTAGAAAGACTTAAACTCACTCCCTAGAGACTAGATCATGTAAGGGAATGAAAAATGACCTAGATCTAATGCAAATCATATTACATTTTATTTTTATTTTTGGACAATCATTTGACTTAGGCTTATAGGATTCATATGCCTAATGCATGAGAAGTGAGATTATGGGCCAAAATCAGCAAGAAGGGGGAGGTGTGTTTCCACCATGGCTCTCATGGTCAAGACAAGTTCTCAAAGGTGGAAGCCCTCAATCAAGAGTGAAATAATATACTTTTATGCATGATGTTATAAAAGAAATACTCATCAAAAGGGGTTTCTAATTCTTTTATCTTGATTTTAACTTAGGCTTTAGGTGAGGTTATGAGTTGTTTAATTTGGTAAAGATTTATTTATCCCTAAGAGCCTAATAATCATCGATGCCATACATCAAGTAAGGAAGAAACTAGGAAAACATGCCATCTTAATGCACAAGCTAAACAAAATATCAAACATTATATAAAGCTAACACAAAAGAATAAAAGGCCATTTTTGGTCTCGCACCACTACATAAACCCAAAAAAAAATAAATAGGGTAGCCGAGCTGTAGCCTTATACAACCTAGATTATAAATGAATTAATTTACAATCAATTAAGGAATTCATGTTTTGTGGGTCTTCATTCTTCATTTCTTCTTTCTTCTTTCTTCTTTCTTTTTCTTCTTTTGGTTCCTTTTTTCTTCTTTCTTCTTTGGTTCCTTCCTTTGGATAGTTGGAATGTGGATGTTCCAAAGGCTTCACATGGTACATAAGATGAGATATTATGACCAATGCTCATCCTAATCCCCCATAACAATCATTCCAAAATCATAATTATAAAAAAATACCATGAAAAGGAAAAGTAAATCTAACTACAAAATAGAGATTAGCTAAAACAAACCATACAAATCCCAAGCATTTATATTGGACTTAGCACCCCACATGGGTAACCAAGTCCACCTATCCTATTGGATTATGCTTAGTATAAGCGCAACAACGATTATATTTTTATTACAATGCCCCTTAAGCACAATCCCCACAAAAAAATAATGATTAGACTAATTGTCCTACCATTCATTCTACACATTCACCCTAACATCTAGACTAAAACAAAACATCAAAATAAAAGAAACATCAAACCATGCAATGCCCTAACCTAAAGCTAGAAGTGGTGGCTTAGTCTAATGTGTGTGCTTTAGAAGGTTTATGTGGTATGCTTAGCTATGACTTTAAGGTTTGAATTTTTTTAAGTGTGAAGATGTTCAACTTAGATGGGTGGTTTCATCTAAGTGTTTAGTTGATTTGGATTGATTTTTTATTTGATGATTTTGTTTGGTTTAGATGAACTTACTTAATTACTAAAGGTTGTAAAGAGAGGGAAAAGAGAATAGAACTTCTCTTTCCTTTCCAACCCTTAGTAACTTCTAAAGTAGATTCATGTTTGATTTAATTTAGTGAATGTTTTATTATGTGTTTTAATTAATCCTAAGTTTAGTTCAACTCTAAATAAACTATTAAAAAGAAAGGCATCTTAAGATTAAGTAAAGTGAATTAATATCACAAACACACATCACTTCATTTCTTTCCCAACATTTATAACATGCATATGAATGAATTCTATGCATATCTGTACATAAAAATGAAAATTTTTAGCACAAGTTATGATGAATGCTAAGTGAGTTACTTAAGAAAATTTGAATTCTTTACGATGCATGATTTTAATTAAGTAGAAAAAGGTTTTCTTATCCATTTTCACATGCACACATGTAGGTATGAAAGGCATAAGTGAGTATGATGCCATTGTTAGCAGTGTAAGGTACAAGACCTACTTAGGGCTACTTAAAGCCTCATAACCCATGGTTTTCAGACTAATATACCACTTTCTTAAATACAAGCATATGTACAAAAAATGAATGGAAAAGAAAGATGCAAAGTTTGTATTTGTTTGTTTGATTTGTTTATGCAATTTATATGTGTAAGTATGGATGTCCTTCTTTAAGTAATAGCATAGGAATGAATAGGAATGGAGTTAGGCAAGTGTTATGTTCTTTTCAAGTGAACTATACACTTTGCCAAATCTATTCAAAACTATGTTAAAAGAAAAAGAAGGAAAAGTACACTATGCACATCTTCATATTTATATCCACATGCAAGCTTAAAATAATTATAAGTAGCACACTTTTAGTTTTATGTGATTGATTTATAGATTTTGAAAGTAATTTTGGATTTAATAGTGATAATAGCCATTCATATTTTTACTTTAGCCAAAACATGCAATTTGACATAAAGAAAACATCTCATTTTAATTTGATTTTAGAAAAACATGAATGCATGAAATTCATATGACATGCACATTTAGCATGTTAGAAATGAACTAAAGTGATGAAAGCATGTAAACACATTCACCCTAATTAATTCCTAAAGATAACCTTATGAAATAAAAAAGTTTAAAGCAAATCAAGTTATTTTTAAGGAAGGTTTGATTTTTTTTTTAGTTTGATTTAATTTGAGAAATATGAGGTGAGTTTGTTGCTCCTAACCCATTCCCACATATGGTTGTTGATTTAGTTTGTTTTGAGGATTATTAAATGATTTTTTATATGTTGCTTAGGTTAAGGTATGAATTAAGTGTGTTAATTATATCTTACCTATACCACCTTAGCATACTTAATCAAATAATTATGAGCCAATGATATGACATAAACCACACAAGAAATTTAAATAGCAATGCACCTAGGAAAGAAAGGTACCAAAAGAAATTGGCTCATGATTAATGATTAATTAAACTAAGGGGTTTAATTTAAGTACTTTCATAACCCCTCACACACATGTGAGTGGGATTTTGATTTCCTTAATGTACTATGGAGAAAAGTTCCTATGAAGGAATGAGAGTCAAATCTATTGGTGAGAAATGAAAGAGGACAAGACCCTTATAAAATTCATCTTTTAAGGATGCCATTAGATCCTCGATGTACTTATTTAGGTGATCTATGTCATCAAGGAATAGGGTACTATCTCAAAGATAGAAGTCACTATCTTTAATGGACTAATCACCTCAATAAGGACTCTAAGGATGGGTGCATATACCAAGATTCTTCCCTACTTTACATGGAAAAGTAAAGCAAGGTTTATTTTAAACTGGGTTCATTAAGTTCCCTACAGGGGCAAGCCCCATAGTTAATTACATCTTAAGGGATGGGATCCTTTAGGAAAACTCTCGATTAAGGTAAATAATCATTATCTTTGAAGATTTTAATAGGAAAGGACTATCAATCGATTGGTTTATGTTTGAAGATCAAATGGGATTGATCAAAAGAGGGAGTTATTATCGAAGCCAAAATGGGAGATAAGTAGGAGATGCCCACGATGTTAAAAAACCTAGCGAGCATCTCAAACTATTCTATAGTTGGGCTTTACAGTTTTAAAATTGATTTAGTTTATTTGAGTTACATTTTTTATTAAAATTTCTAGAATTAAGAATCCTTAACATAAGATTAAGGAAATGCCTAAGAGGTGAGAATTATGCTTATGGCCCAAAGGGGAGAAGCAACCTCAGAACCTAAATCTAGGGAGCTTGGTGAGGGAAGCACAACCTAAATCTAAGGAAAAAATGGGTAATTTGTTTGCCTCCACATGAGAGGACAAACCACCTGATAGCTTGGAATTACAACGCACAGGGGTGGCCAACTAACTCCTCCTATGATTTTAAATACATGTAGGCAAGTCTTTATGCTTATGCAAGATAGCTAGGCTATTATTTATTAGAAAGAGACTAAGTCCTTAAACTCACTCCCTAAAGACACTAGATCATGTAAAGGGACATGCTTCAAATGACCTAAATCTAATGCAATTTGAAATTTTATTTTCATTTTGGGCAATTATTTTGACTCAGGCTCATAGGATTCATATGACTAATGCATGAGAAATAAGGTTATTGGCCAAAATCAGAAAGGAGGTGAGTTTCTACGACTCTCAAAGGTTAGCCGAGTTTCTCGACAAAGGTGGAAGCCCTCCAATCAAGTGAAATAAGATTTTGTGCATGATATTAGAAAATAAATGCTCATCCAGCTAAGGGGTGGCTAATTCTTTTATCTTGATTTAAAAACTAAGCTTGAGGTGAGGTTATGAGTTGTTTAATTTATATTTGAGTTATTAAGTTGGGTAAAAGATTTATTTTTTCCCTAGAGAGCGTAATCCACATCTAGACACATAAAGCAAGGAAGAAACTAGGAAAATCATGCCACTTAATGCAAAAGCTAATAAATCATCAATCAATTTATAAAGCTAATAAAAAAAAAAGGATGTTGTGGTCACACCATGCCAAACAAAAATATTAAATGTGGGTAGTTGAGCTCTACCCTTATACAACCCAGATTACAAATGAATTAAATTACAATTAAGCAAAGAATTCATTATTATGGGGGTCTTCAAGCTTTATTCTTCTTTCTTCTTTTCTTCTTTCTTCTTCTTCTTTCTTCTTTCTTCTTTGGTTCCTTCTTTTGGATGGTTGGAAAGTGGATGCTCCAAGGCTTCACATGGTGCATAAGATAGGATCTTATGACCAATGCTCATCCTAATCCCCATAACAATCATTCCAAAATCCTAATTATACAAATTTTTACATGAAAGGAAAAGTAAAATCTAACTAACACCTACAAAATAAAGGTTAGCTAAAACACACCACACAAATCCCAAGCATGTATATTGGACTTCTCACCCTACAAATGGGTGACTAAGTCTACCTAGCCTATGGATTATGCTTAGGGGTATAAAGAACCTATAAGCAAAAGCATTTATATTTTTATTTATGATAGCAACCCTTAAGCACAATTCCCTGCAGAAAAGAATAGTTAGACTAAGAATGTCCTACCATTCACTCTACAAGCATACTCCCTAACATCCAATCTAAAACATATATCACAAAACAAAACAAACATCAAACCATGCACCGACCTAACCTAAGGCTAGAAGTGGTGACTTAGGCTAATGTGTGCTTTGAAGGCTTGTGTGGTATGCTTAGCTATGGCTTTAGGTTTAAATTTTCTAAGTGTGAAGAACATGTTCAACTTAGAGGAGGGTTTCATTTAAGTTGTTTAGTTATTTTGGGTTTATTTTATTTCATGTTTTGATTTGGTTTAAGTGGATCCTACAATTAATTATAAAGTTATGAAGAGAGGAAAAGAGAGAACTTCTCTTTCCCTAACCTAAGTAATTTCTAAAGTAGATTCATATTTTAATTTCATTTAGGTGAATGTTTTGATTAAAATCTTTTAATTAATCCTAAGTTTAGATAAACTCTAAACAAACCTATTCAAAAAAGAAAGGCATTTTAAGATTAAATAAAATGAATCAAAATTCACATAACACATTACTTCATTTCTTTCCCAACATATATAACATGCACATGGATGGACCCTAAGCATATCTATACATGCAAATGATAGTATTTAACAAACTTTATGATGCATGCTAAGTAATCCATTTAAGAAAATTTAAAGTTGAATATGCATGATTTTCCTTAAGTAAAAAGGGTTTTCCTTATCCAAATTTTCACATACACACATGAAAGTAAGAAAGGAATAAGTGAGTACAACACCATTGTTAACCAGAGGTGTAAGGTACAAGACCTACTTAGGGCTACTTAAAGCCTCATAACCTCGAGCTTGTCTAGACTAATATACCACTTTCCTTAAATACAAACATATGTGTAAAAGAAATGAAATAGAGAAGGAGAATGCAAAAGTTGTTTAATGAATTCATTTTTTGTTTATGCAATTTATGTATGCAAGTATAGGCAACCCTTCTTAGGTGATAGCATAGGGATGAATAGGGTATGGAATTAAGTAAGTGTTGGGTTCTTTTCAAATGAACCCTACATCTTACCAACTCTATTCAAAACTATACCAACATAAGAAAGAAAAAAAGAAACCTATGCTAAGCATGCCTACTTTCAGATTTGGTATTTTATTTATGTGTTTAGAAAAATAATTTGAATTTAGTAGTGATAATAGCCATTTATATTTTTACTTTAGCCAACACATGCAAATTTGACATAAAGTAAACAATTTCATTTTAAAATTTGAATTTCAAAATTATGAATGCATGAAATCACTTGGAATACAACCTAACATGCTGGGGAATGATCCAAAGCAATGAAGAATGTAAACAAACTCACTTCACTTAAATCCTAAAGACATTCTCTAGAATAAGAAAATTTAGAATAAATCAAAGTGAATTCAAAGTGCTTTTTGTTTAGTTTGAAGTTTGATTTAATTTTGAAAAGGTGAGATGAGTTTTCTATTCCTAACCCATTCCCACATTTGTTTGATATTTTTTAAAATTTAAATAATTAGATCCATTTTTATGTGTTGATTAGGTCAAGGTATGAATTAAGTAACTTAATTAACCCTTACCTACACCACCTTAATAGAATTAACTAAATAATTATGAACCAATGAGATGACATAAAACCACAAGAATTTGCAATGCACCTAACAATGAAAGGCTAATGTAATTTAGCTCACAATTAAAGTTAATTAAGCTAAGGGGTTTAGCTTAAGTAATTTCAAAACCCTTTCATACTTATGAATGGGTTTTGATTTCTTAATTGAACTTAGGCTATTAAAACCTAAGCATCTACACAAGGTAGATTAATTAAGTTATGAAACTTTTAGAATTTTTAGAATTTAATTAAGGGGATAATTAATGAAATAACCCTTAATTAAGAGGAGATTAAGGAGAGAAAAGAGGGTTTAGGGAATAGCTTAGGGGAAATGCCCCAAAATATTCCATAAACCTCCTACTCACTGGATCTAACCTTAATCAACTAATCATAGGTTAAAATCACTAATCATACCTAATTATGCTTATATAAGGAGAGTAATTAAGGAAACCATATGTAATTCTTCTAATCAAGCCTTCAATAAATCCCAAGAAAATTAGGGGAGGTAGAAGTCATCCCCAAAAACATACCCAAGAAATTTGGGATTAATTAGAGGCTTAATTAAAAAGTAATTAACAAAATAAACTTTCTAATAAAACCCAAATTTAGAGAAAAGCATAATTCAAAACTCATCATACTTAATTTTAAAATGTTTTAGGTTTAATTATCTATTTCCATATTTTTTTCAATTCAATTTTTTAAAATTATTTAAATGAATTTATAATTTTAATTAAAGGAATTAAGGAAATAAAGTGTGGAAGAAGTTGGCAATTCAATTGGCTTCCTCATTTTCACTTGAAAATCAAGAAATAGAAGGTGGAATGTCTGGATGCTTGCTATCATTCTCAGATGGCTCATAGGCCTCACTATCTCAATGAGTAATAGGAATTATGCATTTGAGTTTATTTAGTATATCTCCACCTTGAAGGATGGATGATAATGAACATCCATTTTGATCTAATTGATCATGAAGGGGTTTGATAAGTTAGATCACATGATCTAGCAATGGATTCCAACCTCCCATCTAAAGGCGAGAGGGAGTTTAAAATTAATTTTTTTGACCCACATTGGGTTTGGTTGAGGGAAAATCCTAAACCCATTAGGTTGGGTGCACCACTCTCAAATCTTCTTGAGCTTTTAGAAAGCCTCAAGTGAGCGTGAGAGGTATGACCATTACCCATGGGTTAAGCCAAATTTGTTCTATGGCCTAGAGGTGATGGTTATTGCTATTTCTCCACTTTGGATATGTTGTATTGGAGAAACTAGGTTTCCAAGTTTTAGAGATTTTTAAATTCAATTGGTTTGACTCATTTTGAATTTAGGTCAAAATGGGTCAAAGAAGTTGAAATAGGAAAATTGGAAACCATTGGGTTAAGTTCATATGACCATTTGAAATGGTGGCTTTGGTTTGATTCAATTTGGAATATTTGATTTTGACTCATATATTTATATTTAGGTCAAATAGGTCATGTTGACCTATTTGACCCATTTGATTTGAAGTAGGTCAAGGGTAGGTTTATGTTTGGTTAGTCATATAGAGTGCATGGTATTTTTGTTTCCAATCAATGGGTTGTTCAATTGCACATGGCATTTAGGTCATGTTGGGTCTGAGAATTGGTTTTTGGTAAGTTCACAAGTGCTTGGAATGGACTTGACCCATTGGTTTAATCAATTTGGCTTATCTTTTGACACATTTTGACCCTTTGGGTCAAATGGGTCAACTTTTCAAGTGAATTTCTAGGTGACTCAAATATTGGCTTGGTCAAGTTCAAACATAAGTCATTGACCAGATCAATGGTTTAATCAATTTGTTCTATGGTGGAAGGTATGTTGTTATTTTGCTATTTGACTTTGGTATGTTGGGTATGTGGAGAAACTAGGTTTGGCCAAGTTTTAAGAGATTTTGGAATTCAATTGGTAGGGTTGGCTCATGTTGACCCATTTAGGTCAAAATGGGTCAACTTGGGTCAAGTTGACCAATAGGTCAAATTAGGTCAAACCAAGGGTTGGGTAAAGTTCATATGACCATTTGAAATGTTTTGTGGCTTTGGTTTGATTCAATTTGGTATATATTTGATTTTGACTCATATGACTATATTTAGGTCAAATAGGTCATGTTGACCTATTTGACCCATTTGACCTATTTGAAGTAGGTCAAGGGTAGGTTTATGTTTGGTTAGTCATATGGAGTGCATTGGTATCTTTGTTTCCAATCAATTTGGGTTAAGTTCAATTTTTGCTCAACATGACCCCTAGTCATGTTGGGTCTAGGTCTAGTTGGTGGGGCTTTGGTCAAGTTCCACAAGTGATTTGGAATGGACTTGACCCATTGGTTTCAATCAATTTGGCTTAGATCAACTTTTGACACATTTTGACCCTTTAGGTCAAAATGGGTCAACTTGTCAAGTGACCAATTTGGCTAGGTTAGGCTCAAATGTTGGCTTGGTCAAGTTCAAACATAAGTCATGAGTGAACTTAGATCAATGGTTTCAATCAATTTGGCCTATGGTGGAATTTGGCTATGTTAGGTTTCATTTTGGGCTAAGTGTTGACTTTGTCAACCCTTAGGTTTGACTTGGTTTGACCCAATTTGATTGATTGATCATCCCATGATGATTGTTGATCATGATGAGAGGGATATATGAGTTTGGTTCAATCCAATTTGGTTAGGATCAAAATTTGGCTCATAAGGGTACTTTAGGTCACTTTGGGTCAAGTGAGCCTAAGCGGGTCAAATGCCTTGGTCAAAGCTTGATTTGAAGTTGGTTGATCTTGTATATGAACTTATGATAGAAATATAAATCCATTTACAAGTGTTTGAAGTCAAATGGATTTTGATCTATTTGAAGATTTCATATTCAAAGGAAGGATATGAAAGGGTTTTGGTTTGATTTTTGAACTAGGTTTTGAATATTTGATTGAAGTTTGGATTTATATATGAGCTCATGATTGTAGGATTGATTGAATCATGAAGAAATTAAGTTTGGCTTGATTTGAAATAGATTTGGCTAAGTTCAAGATTTTGACTTGAAAGGCTTAGATTAGATTTTGGATTGATTTGAGTTTGATTTTTGGAATAGGTTTTGATTATTTTAGGTTAAGTCTTTAAGGAAGGATTAAGGACTTAGAAAATTTTGATAGATTTTGATCATGGGTTTCAATCATGGATTTCAATCATGGAATTGATTTGAGTTTGGAGAAAATCAAATAGAATTGATTTGGAGTTTGACTTGAAGGAAGGAAAGTCAGGAAAGGTTTATGCTAAAGGTAGGAAGTTTTCTACACCCAAGGTATGACCTATTCCTATGGCTAACTCTTCTAAGTCTTCTAGGGCTAGGTTGAGTGTCCACCTAATCACTAGATGTGTCTTAAGACTAAGGAACTCTTAAAGTCTAAGAAGGTCCTAAGCCTAAGATGGAGGGGTTGAGAGCTCATTCTAAAATGAGGTCAACAAAGGGCCCAATAGGTGTGGTGTGACAAGGAACACATATTGGTGTTGACCAAAATGATCAACAACACCAAGAGATCACAAGCAGCAACAGAAATAATCTATCCTTATCCCAAGGAAAAAAAAGAATCCAAAGCTTAGTGCAATGTGGCTCTACTTATGTCCAAGATATATGAGAGAGGGGAAAAATCCACTAAAGGATAGAGTGTGAACCTTCCACTAGGGAAGCATATTCAAGTCATCCACAAGGGGATGAAAGGTTTGCTTTGATTCTCATTGAGTAGAAAAAGATTTGATTTGTTCTACTAGGGAAGAGGGTTGAATTTGTTTCAAATTTTCTTAGGTTTGAATTTTAAGATAGACCATATTGGTTTGCAATAGATTGTACTAAGTAGGAGCCATGGAAGACAAGACCTAACTCAGATTTGCCAATCCAAAGGGGTATACTACTAAACACATAGTTGGATTAGCCAACCAAAGGGATTCCTTTTGTTATACGATGACCAAGTTAGGATGAAAGTACGAGGACTCACATCTTCCAAATAAGAGGCCACTGGGGTGATCAATTGGCAGAACCAATCAAACTTGACTAGAGCATTTGAGTGAATGCCACTAGGGGACTTAAATCTAAGAATAGTCAATATTGATTTCATTTTAATTTATTTATTTTGATGGATTTCATCAATTTGTGATGGATCAAACAAAGAAGGAGCTTGTAGAAGCCTAGACCTATCTCAAATTTACTAAACCAAAGAGAGTAGCTTCTCGGTCGACGGGAAAACTATCTGACCAATGGAGTGCCTTTCAGTTTGCAATAATCAATTTAAGGCAAGAAAGCTTGGGAACTCATATCTTCCACTAGAAATGATCACTGGGGTGATCAGTTGCTTTGGGAAATAAATCAAACTCCAGGGTTGCCCATCAGTTTGTGATAATCATGCTAAAAAGAATGTGTCATAGTCTTACATCTTTCAAAGCAGAATGATGGGGTAAACTCACAAAAAATAGATTGAACCCAACCTAAGGGACTATAGAGTGAGACGACTTAGGATTTATCTCAACTCAAGTAGTAGGCAATTCCTATAGGAGTTCACGACATTGCCTAAAGATAGGATGTCTGCTTGGGAAAAGGGGCCCTTTGGGGCTTGAATTCCTAATCCACAAGAGAATTAATTTTGTTTGTTTATTTTAGTTTATTTTATCATGGACCGTGTTAGTTTGTAAGGGATCAAACTGAGAAGGAGCTTATATTGGCCTAGACATATCTCAGATTTATTGAACCTAGGGAGAATCTGTGCATCCGTTGAAAAAATTCTCCAACCATAGGGGTGGCTACTAGGAAAGGGGAACTGTCTAATCCAAAAGTAACCCAGGTAGTGTGGGATGGGGCATGGGGCTTAATCCAACACCTAGAGAAGATGACATGGCTAGTCATATATCTAATAAGTATTAGGTGTCCAACTCAAGGAGAAAGCATGGGGACTCATATCGCCAAGGCGGTGTACTCCGGGTGAGTCATTGTCGACATAGCATCAACCAACCTAAAGTGCGTCGGTTTGTAATAATCGACTAGAAGAAAGCTGGGACTCACATCCTTTATAGTGGGACTACTAGATAGTCATTTGACTCAGCAGTGTTATCCGAACTACTGAGTGAATGCCACTAGGGGACTTATATCACTCAAGTAGTCAAGAGGAAAGGAGCCTGGGACTTACCCAAACCTCAAATATACTCAACCTAATTAGAGCATGATGGCTAGTTCAAGAAGAAAGCTTAGGGACTCACATCTTCTTAAATGAAGTCAACATGAGGTAGCTTAATGGTTGGGCAGTGAAGCTTACCATACTAACAAGGCACTCTTTATTTTGCAATGATCAAGTTAGGAAGAAAGTGTGGGACTCACATCTTCCAATAAGTGACCACTGGGGTGACATACTAGCTAGGTAGCATGTAGGGCGACCTAGAGCGCTAATGAGTGAGTGCCATGGGGGCTTGCTCCACATCAAAATAGATTGAGACAAAAGATTTGTGTTTGAATGTGCATGTGTTTAAAATAAATAGGATGCCTCTAGGGGACTCTTACATCGACCTTAAAACATGTTGGGGAATTGATGAAAAGGTTCCATGGATGGCAAAAAAATTCCCACCAAGAAAGGATGCTGCTTAGGTTCTCTCACACTTATCTTAGTTATGCTAATCGAATAGGATGCCTCTTGGGTTCTCTTACTCCTTTTATAATAGCACCGGGAGATTGTATTTATGTTGTGAGAAAGGGATAGGATGCCACTGGAGACTATTACACCTTCCCTAAACACGTCACGGTGGATTCACAAGACAAGCAAACAACACTTTGAAGAAGAAGATTTGATGAATGGAATTAGATTTTGTTCTTTTTATTAATGATCATTTTCAAACATGATTTTTTTTCATGGGTAATATTTCTTTAGATAGAGCCTATTAATTGGAAGCATCGAGTGTTCCCCTTCATAATCAATAAGCTGATAATATTTTTCCTTGGCAGGCCTTCTCTATGGCATAGGGGCCTTCCCATGTCGGTTCAAACTTGCCTCCCATCTTTTGGCAATAATTGGTCTCTTTAAGACTAACACAAGTTCTCCTTCTCAGAAAGACCTAGGGTGGACTAGCTTGTTTTGAGCTTGAATCATTTTGGCCTTGTACAACTCGAGGTTCTAGCATGCCCGTAGGTGACTCTCCTCCAAACCTTTGAGCTCTTCTAACCACAACTTTGCATTCTACTCTATAGTGATCTTGCTACCCAGTGCTATCCTTAGTGATAATAGTAGAACTTTTAAGGGAAGAACGACTTCAAACCCATTCACTAAGAAAAATAGGATAGATTGAATTGGAGTTCGATATTTGGTGCGGTAGGCCCACAAGGCTTCAACCAATTACTCATTCCACTATCATTTATTATCATCAAGAGTCTTCTTCAGTATCTAGATGAGAGTTTTGTTGAATGCTACTACTAATACATTTGCTCTAGGGTAGTAGATGGTGGAGTATCTCCATTCTATACTATGTCTTCTAGCAAAGTTGTTGATTTTCATGCTTTTGAATGCAGTACCATTATCAGATATAATTCATTGAGGCATCCTGAACCTATATTCGATATGGTTCTGAAAAAATTAAAGCACAAGGTGAGTTTTGACCTCTCTGAGTGGGATGGCTTCTGCCCACTTGGAAAAGTAGTCAGTGACAGTTAAGATGATCCGATACCCCTTGGAAGAAGGAGGATCGATCAAACCTATAATGTCGGTTTGCCAACACTCAAATGGCCATGAAGCGAATGTGGGTTGTAGAATGTTGGGTGGTTGGTGGAGGACAACAAAGTGCACCTGACACTGATGGCATCTCCTAGCTATGTCCATGCAATATGTGATCATAGAAAGTCTTTTGATCTTCGTCTTCATCTTTGGACCTGATTGATGAGATCCATAAAGACCTGAGTGTACCTCAGTTATAATGTCATGGGCTTCATGCTTATCTAAATAATGTAATCACATTTGATCAAAGGATCGGTGGAACAAGGTGCCATCAACAAGAGCATAGAAGAGAGCACTCTGTTTCACCTGATGGGCTTATGATTTCTCTTGAGGTAGTTTGCCGGTGTTCAAGTAATCTATGAACTACTACCTCTAATCTAGCTCTTTGTCCATTTGGCAACGATAACCTCCCCTTCAAGAGAAAGTCCCTCGATGAGTTCAACATCAATAAAGGATATAACCTGTCTATTTTGGACCCTTATTGAAATGGACTCATCTTCCGGACATGCCAATTCTTTGAAAAGTTTGGCAAAAGCATCTGCTACTGTGTTCTCTACTCAGGAAACCTTGTAGATGGTGACTTTAAGATTTTGGGCAAATAGTTTCATGGTATACTCGTAGTAATGACAAAGCTTAGGCTTGAGGACCTGGTAGAACCCGATAATCTGGTTGATGACCAACTGAGAATCCCTAAAGATGTTGATGCTCTTAACACTGTTAGTGATAACTCTAAACTGGCAATCAAAGCCTCATACTTAGCTCCATTATTAGTGTAGGGGTTGGAATGATAGTATGAGAATCTCATCATATCATGATTTGGAGTTAGAAGAACTATTCCTACCCTGCCTTTCCTGGGAGAATAGATCGTGGTGCTTAACCCTTAAGAAAAGAAGCAGCACCATCAAAATACATCTCCCATCGATGGTTGTCTGTCTCCCCTAAGTTCATGATTTGTTCATCGGGGAGATCATCACTAGCGAGAGGATCAGAGGAAGTGGGTGTCTTTGCTAAGAAACCTGCTAGTGCCTATCCTTTTACCACATAGAGGGGTATGAAAGTGATATCGAACTGTGAGAGAATCATGGACCAATGAGCCAAATGAAAAGTGTTGGCCTGTCATGAGGTACTGATTAGTTGGTTCGAGATCAAGTTCACCTTAGGAGAAAGCATATAGTGTCGTAGCTTCTGAGATGCAAAGATCAAATCTAGGCAATGTTTCTCAATAGGTGGATAGTTTGCTTCAGCATGGATCAGATGATGGCTGAGGTAGTAGAGTGCTCTCCTTCCTTCATCATTGTCTTGGACCAATAGAGTGCTAAGAGAGTCATCCAAAGTAGCAGTGTAAAGGATCAGTGGCCTGCCAGAGATAGGGGATGCTAGAATTGGCAGTTTCATCAAGTACACTCTTTGATATCTTTCAAAGTGTGCTTGCACTTGTCATCCCACTTAAACTTGCCATCCTTTTTGACAAGTGCTGAGAATGGTTTCGATCTCCCTGATAGGTTTGAGATAAAGCATCTTAGATATGTCAGCCATCCTTGAAAGGATTTGAGTTGAGTTAAACTCTTAGGAGGTGGCATTTCTAAGATAACTTTAATCTTTTCATGATCTATTTCTATTCCCCGATGTCGAATAATAAACCCAAGAAATTTCCCTGAAGTGACTCCGAATGCACACTTTAGGGGATTCATTTTGAGGTTATATTATCTTAACCGTTCGAAAACTACTCTCAAGTCAAAGAGATGGTCTTCCTTTTTTAAGCCTTTGACTACTAGATCATCAATGTAGCACTCAACTTGATGATGGATGAGTTCATTGAAGATATGAGTCATGGCCCGTTGGTATGTAGCACCAGCATTTTTAAGGCTGAAAGGCATGACCGTATAATAGAAGAGGTATTATCTTAAAGAGTAAAGTAGTGTTTCTTTCATCTTAGGAGACATCTTGATTTGGTTATGGCCAGATGACCCATCCATAAAAGAGATGACTGCATGAGATGAGGCAATGTCCACCATTAATTCTAGTATAGGAAGAGGAAACTCATCTTTAGGACATGCCTTGTTTAACTCCCTAAAATCAATGCAAATGCAAATTTGGCCATTCTTCTTCTTAATTAGGATGACACTAGCTAACCAGGTAAGATATTTTTCTTCTCTGATGAAACTCATCATCATTTGTTGACTTTAAAATGACCCGTTGTTCAATTTCTAATCGCATGCTAGGAGCTTGCTTAATAGGGGTAATTTTAGGGTTTATAGCTTGTGGCTTTACGTAGGAGATAATCGGGCATTTCTTCATAACTCCATGAAAAATCTTTAAACTCAGTCAATAGCCTAACTAAGTCATTGGTTTCTTCTTCATTCAGCAACGAACTGATATATGTCGGGCAAGGATTTTCTTTTATCTTGAGGTTGATTTCTTTAAGCTTGTCTATTATTGAATGAATCTCATCTTTAAACTCTAGCAGTGCCTCTTTGACTTGGAGATCATCTGAAGCTTCTAAACACACATTTTTATAAGAGTTGGGGATATGTAAGAAGAAACTATTGGACTCCAAATGGTTAGTAACAATTAGGCAATAATCTTCATCATCGACCAGACCCACTGTACCGAATCCTAGTCCTGCTCTTAATTGTGCTTCCCTGCCTGTATTATTCCATAGCTTTTTGAAGTATTCTAACCTATGCTTGGACCATGTGTGAGGAACTAAACCTTTCTGTATAAGATTTTTAACACAAGGCGAGTAAAAGTCAAAAGCTAATTCCAGTAATTCTTTAAAAGTATCTGCCTCAAGTCTTACATCAAGCTGGACTTGAGGATGATGAACCCAAAAAGAACTTCTTCTGCATGTCCTTTGGAAGACTTAGGGACTTCCTTAACTACTAAACCTTCAACTTTCTAAGATGTATGTGAGGTTAGAGCTAAAGTTCCTAACTACTACCTAATAGTTTCACATAAACCAGATTCAAATACTTTACTTTGCTTGGAGGCCTAGTCTTCATCTCTGTTTGGATCAAAGTCACCTCCAATGGAACCAGCTGAGAGGGGTTGGCTTGTATACTAATCACATTAGACTCATCCTCCGAGCTGGATTCCAAATCTATGTGAAAAGTAGGGGTACTCCTATGAACTGAGACACAATTTCTATTGGCTGAAGGCCAAATAGGGGGTCTCCCACCTCAGTGCCTCAGTTTACCTCTACCTCACGGTGGAGGTTGAGCCATTCTACCCACATGTTTATATGATGGAATGAACTGTGGGTGGAATGTGATATGTTGATCTATTTCTTCTTCAATTCCCTTTTTTTTGTGTACTTGGACTTTTATTTTTCTTTTCATTTTCTTTTATCTTTCCTTTTACTTCATTTTCTTTTACTTTTGTATTTGCATTTGAATTTTGTCCAAGTTCACAAGAAAGGGTGTTTTGAGGAAGATAGTAGGTTGCATCCTCATAAATCTCAACCTCTCTAACTAAAATGGCTTTTTGTCCCCATTAACATGATACTCAATTCCATCTTTTCTAAACTTGATGCACTGATGAGAACAATCTTCTTTTGATGTATCTAAGGCTTACCAAGAAAAGTAGTGATTGAAGTATTTGAGTCAATGATGTAGAACTTAGCTTTCTTCTAGTCAACTATCTCCAAAGGTAACACTTTATAACCTAAAGCCCTCTCACCTTGATCATTGAATCATCTCAACATCATCCTATCTCCTTAAAATGTAGAGATGTCGATCTTCAAATAGGCAAGGGTCTTTAGACTCATAATGTTCACCGATGCACCTGAATCCACGAGAACCCTAGCGAGTCTAAACCTGTCCATGTCGATTATGATGTATAGGGGACGATTGTGCTCCAAGTCCCGTAGAAGGAGGTCTTCATCTATGAAGGTGATCCATTAGGCTTCTTTTGCATAATGTGCTTCCTCAGCTATAGCGGTCAGCTGAGCTAAGCATATTTGAGGATCAAGGAGGGCCTTGATTATTGATTCCCGCATCTCATTGGATAAGACATGGGCATCGTGTATGCTTAGCTTAGATGGCAACTTTCTTAGATGAGAAATGATATTGCAGTCCACCTTCGGCTGATCTTCCACAAGCATATCCAAGGGTGGAGCATCCTGTGGAAGGGCTTCTTGATCTTCAGTACCAATGACTTGTTTCCGTCTTTCTTGAGGTGCTGCCTTAGGAGGTAGAACCTTGCCACTACGGAGGTTGACTTCGATAATCTCTAAAGGCAAGGTGATGGAAGGTTCTACCTGCACTTCATGCTTACCTACAACTTCTCCTATGGGACTCTCAGAATCATATGATTCCAAGTCTATCTTAAGAGGTGAACCCATAATATTCATAGTTGGAAAGTCCAACTCTGAATCAAAAAGAGAAAAATAATAAATTATTATAGTTAATTAGACTTGAAGAGTTATCATTAGGAATAGAAGAAGACAACTCATCAGAAGAGACACAGATGTAATTCAAAGTAGCTTTATTCTTCAATTTCTTGGAATTATTTTGGGGTATAATGTAGAAGTCAAGTAGAGTGAGTGGAGTAAGGGATTTGATGCCCTTATCTGCTGATATAAGAGTTCTACTAGTAGAAGAAATAGAATAGCTAGCTGAAATGGAAGAAGTCTCCGGTGTGGAAGCTGTAACTGAAGGCTTGAGGCTGGACACGATCGGTGGTTGAGGTAAAAGGGCTATCTTGTGACATATCTTTGATGTGATCTTCCTGAGCTCCTTCCTAGAGTTGGCAGCAACTTGCAAACCTTCCTTGGTGTTGGAGGTTTGAGGACTCGACACCTACGGAAAGCTTCTTGATCTTATTATTTTCTTAGAGGTTTTAGACAAAGAAATGTCCCAACCTTCTTTGGTTTTAGAAGGATCGCTTGTATCCCCAAGGATTACCCTAATGGAACTAGAGGGTTGTTCCACAAGGTATTCCTTTGGGATAACTACATCACCAATTTTGTGTGTTCATGGGTCCTTGAATGTGAAGCAATCCTCTAAAATGTGGCATAACATATGGTGGTAAGGGCAAAAGTTTGGATCATGACTTTTTCCTACTTCCTCCGGTCTCCTAGGCTCGGGTAGATAAAAATCAGGTTTAGGCTTTTCTATTTATTTTATTTTTTGGTTTTATTTAGTTTAGGTTTAGGTTTTTCAATTTTTGGGGTTTAAGGTTTAGGGTTGGGTTTTAGGGTTTAAGGTTTAGGGTTTAGGGTTCTAAATTTTAGGTTATATGTTTAGAGTTTAGGGTTTTAGGTTTTTATGGTTTAGGGTTTAGGGTTTAACGTATATGGTTTAGGGATTAGGGTTTTAGGTTTAGCGTTTAGGGTTTAGGGTTGTACGTTTTAGGATTTAGCGTTTATAGTTTAGGGTTTAGGGTTTAGGGTTGAGAGTTTGGGGTTTTTTATTATTTAAGGTGTAGGGTTGAGGGTTTAGGGTTGTAGGTTTAGAGTTTAGGATTTAGGGTTAGTTTTAGGGTTTAGGGTTTAGGGTTTAGGGTTTAGGGTGTTTTTTTAAAAAAAAAATTAAGTAAACTGATAGGTTTTGATTTATTTTGTTTATTTTGTTTATTAATTTTAGTTCATTTTATTTTATTTATTTATGTTTATTTATTATTTTTATTTAGTTTAGTTTATTTATTTTAGGTTTTTTTATTTTAGTTTAGGTTTTTTACTTTAGTTTATTTGTTAGGTTTAGGTTTATGCTTATTTTTTAGTTTAGTTTTATTTTTATTTTATTTTTTGGATTTATGTTTTATTTCTTATGTGTAGGTTTAGGTTGAAGTTTTTATTTTATTTTTTTAGGTTACAGTTTTAGATTTTTATTTTAGGATTATTATTAAGTTTAATTTTTTAGTTTAGGTATAGGTTTATTTTTAGTTTATTTTATTTTAGTTTAGGGTTTAGGTTTAGTTTATTTTTGGTTTAGGCTTATGTTTTATTTATTTTAGTTTAGTTTAACTTATTTTATTTATTTTAGGTTAAGTTTTTTTGTTTAGGGTTTAGGTTTTATTTATTATTTATTTTAATGTTTTGTTTTTTAGGTTTGTTTTTTTTTGGTTTAGGTTTTTATTTTATTTTATTTTAGTTTTATTTTATTTTTATTTTATGTTTAGTTTTTATTTTATTTTTATTTTATTTTAAGTTTATTTTATTTTTCTGGTATAGTTTAGGTTTTTATTTATTTATAATAGTTTAGTTTTTATTTTTTTATTTCAACTTATTTTTAAGTTTAGGTTTAGGTTTTAGTTTAGGTTTTTATTTTATTTTATTTAGGTTTAGGTTTTTTTATTTATTTTATTATTAGGTTTTATTTAGTTTAGGTTCTTAGGTTTATAGGTTTTTAGGGCTTAGGGTTTAGGATTTAGGGTTAGCTTAGGGTTTAGGGTTAGTTTAGGGTTTAGGGTTTAGTCTTTAGGGTTTAGGGTTTTTAGTGGTTAGTGTTTAAGTTTAGTTCGATTTAGGGTTTAGGGTTTTAGGGTTTAGGGTTTAGGGATTAAAATTTAGGGTTTAGAGTTTTAGGGTTTAAGTTTAGTGTGGGTTTAGGGTTTAGGGTTAGGTTTAAGGTTTTTTAGGGTTTAGAGTTTAGGGTTTAGGGTTTAGGTTTAGGGTTTAGGGTTTAGGTTTAGGGTTAGTTTTAGGGTTTAGGGTTTAGGGTTTAGGGTTTAGGATTTAGGGTTTAAGGTTTAGGTTTAGGGTTTTCTTTTTTAAATTAATTTAGGTTAAGTTATAGTTTATTATTTATTTATTTTAGTTTATTTTTTATTTATTTTATTTAGGTTTATTTTATTTTTATTTAGTTTAGTTTATTTATTTGGGTTTATTTATTTTAGTTTTATTTTTATTTAGTTTATTTTAGGTTTAGGTTTGGGTTTATGTTTATTTTTTTGGTGTAGTATTATTTTTATTTATTTTTTTAGTTTCAGTTTTATTTTTTTTTATTTTTAAGTTTAGGGTTAGATTTTTAATTTATTCTTTTTAGGTTTAGGTTTATTTTTAGTTTATTTCATTTTATTTAGGTTTTTAGTTTAGGTTTAGGTTTAATTTATTTTAGGCATAGGTTTAGGTTTTGTTTTTTTTAGTTTAGTTATTTTAGTTCAGGTTTTATTTTATTTTTATTTTAGGTTTAAGTTTTTTTTTTTGAGTTTAGGGTTTATGTTTTATTTTTTATTTTTATTAGGTTTCATTTTTAAGTTTATTTTTTAGGTTTAGGTTTTTATTAAGTATTTATTTTATTTTATTTTAGGCAAATTTTATTTTTATTTTACATTTAGTTTTATTTTGTTTAGGTTTTCTTTTTAGGTTAATTTTATTTTTTAGTTTAGTTTAGATTTTTATTTATTTTATTTTAGTTTAATTTTTATTTATTTTATTTTAGTTTAATTTTTATTTATTTATTTTATTTTCTTATTACAATTCTATTTTGGTTTTAGTTAGGTTTTTATTTTATTTTATTTTATTTAGGTTTAAGCTTTTCTATTTATTTTAGTTTTTAGTTTTATTTAGTTTAGGTTTAGGTTTTTCAATTTTTAGGGTTTAAGGTTTAGGGTTTAGGATTTAGGGTTGAGGGTTTAGGGTTTAGGGTTTTAAGTTTTAAGTTGTATGTTTTGGATTTAGAGTTTAGAGTTTAGGGTTTAGGCTTTAGGGTTTAGGATTTGCGATATAGCATTTAGGGTTTAGGGTTAGGGTTTACGATTTTTTAGGGTTTTGGGTATAGGGTTGAGGGTTTAGGGTTGTAGATTTAGAGTTTAGGGTTTAGGATTTATTTTAGGGTTTAGGATTTAGGGTTTATGATTTTGGATTTAGGGTTTAGAGTTTAGGGTTTAGGGTGTTTTAAAAAATAAATAAGTGATAGTTTTTTAGTTTATTTTTTTTATTTATTTTAGTTTATTTTATTTTATTTATTTATGTTTATTTATTATTTTTATTTAGTTTAGTTTTTTTTGTTTTTTATTTAGTTTAGGTTTTTATTTTAGTTTATTTGTTAGGTTTATGTTTATGCTTATTTTTAGTTTTTTTTATTTTATTTTTTAGGTTTACATTTTATTTTTTATGTTCAGGTTTAGGTTGAAGTTTTTATTTTATTTTCTTAGGTTTCAATTTTAGATTTTTATTTTATGATTATTATTAGGTTTAATTTTTTAGTTTATATAGGTTTATTTTAATTTATTTTATTTTAATTTAGGGTTTAGGTTTAGTTTATTTAGGTTTAGGTTTTATGTTTTATTTATTTAGTTTAGTTTATTTTATTTTGTTTATTTTAGGTTTAGGTTTTTTTTAGGGTTTAGGTTTAGGTTTAATTTTTATTTTTTTTTATGTTTCATTTTTAGGTTTAGGTTTTTATTTAGTTTTTATTTTTGGTTTCTTTTATTTATATTTTATTTAGGTTTATTTTATTTTTTAGTATAGTTTAGGTTATTATTTATTTTATTATAGTTTAGTTTTTTTTTACTTATTTTTACGTTTAGGTTTAGGTTTAGATTTTAGTTAAAGTTTTTATTTTATTTTATTTTTCTATTTTATTTAGGTTTAGGTTTTTTTATTTATTTTATGTTTAGTATTTCTTTAGTTTAGGTTTAGGTTTTTAGGTTTTTAGGGTTTATGGTTTAGGGTTTAGGGTTTAGGGTTTAGGGTTGTAGGTTTTAGGGTTATAGGTTTAGGGTTTAAGGTTTAGGGTTTAGGGTTTAGAGTTTATGGTTTTAAGCTTTAGGGTTTAGGGTTTAGGGTTCAAGGTTTAGGATTTGTGGTTAGTTTTGGGTTTGGGTTTGGGTTGGTTCTTTTTTTTTAATTAAGTAGATGGTTTGATTTATTTAATTTATTTAGTTTATTTTTTAATTTATTTTAGTTTATTTTTTTATTTTTTATTTATCTTTATTTTAATTTTTTTTTAGTTTAGTTTATTGAATTTAGGTTTGTTTATTTTAGTTTAGGATTTCTATTTTGGTTTGTTTTTTAGGTATAAGTTTAGGTTTAGTTTTTTTTTTTAGTTTAGTACTATTTTTATTTTGTTTTTAGGTGTAGGTTTAATTTTTCTATTTTTTAAGTTTAAATTTAGGTTTTATTTTATTTTTTTTGGTTTAGGTTTTTTAGGTTTTATTTTAGGTTTATTTTTAGGTTTATTTTTTAAATTAGGTTTAGGTTTTTTTTAGTTTATTTTATCTTATTGAGTTTAAGGTTTAGGTTTAGTTTATTTAGGTTTAGGTTTAAGTTTTATTTATTATAGTTTAGTTTATTTTTTGTTTAGGTTTATGTTTATTTTATATTATTTATTTTAGGTTTAGTATTTTTTTAAATTTAGGTTTTAGGTTTTATTTTTAGATTTATTTTTTAGGTTTAGGTTTTTATTTAGTACTTATTTTGTTTTATTTTAAGTTTATTTTATTTTTTAGTTTAGTTTAGGTTTTTATTTATTTTATTTTAATTAAGTTTTATTTTAATTTATTTATTTTTACCTTTTGATTTAGGTTTAGGTTTAGGTTAGAATTTAGGTTTGGTTTTCTTATTTATTCTATTTTTTAGTTTACTTAGTTTAGGTTTTGATTTTTAGGTTTTTTCGGTTTTAGGTTTAGGGTTGTAGGTTTAGAGTCTAGGGTTTAGGGTTTAGGGTTTACGGTTTTTTTAGTAGTAAACGATAGTTTAGGATTTAGTTTATTTTATTATTTATTTTAGTTTTTTGATTTTTTTTTATTTATGTTTACTTTTTATTTTTATTTAGTTTAGTTTATTTATTTTAGATTTATTTGTTTTAGTTTAGCTTTTTATTTTACTTTATTTTTTAGGTTTAGGCTTATGCTTATTTTTTTAGGTTAGGTTTTTTATTTATATTTTAGATTTAGGTTAAGGTTTATTTTATATTTTAGGTTTAGGTTCTAGGTTTTTTTTTATTTTAGGTTTATTTTTAGGTTTTATTTTTTTTAGTTTAGGTTTTAGGTTTATTTTTTAGTTTATTTTATTTTATTTAGTTTGGTTAGTTTAGTTTATTTTATGTTTAGGTTTATGATTTTATTTTAGTTTAGGTTTAGGTTTATTTTTTATTTTCTTTATTTTATTTTTATTTTGGGTTTAGGTTTTTTAGTTTAGTTTAAGTTTAAATAAATTAAATAAATCCTACAACTTATAGGTAAAACCTAAAGTTATGAAAACCCCAAAATCAAATAAGAAAACCTAAACATAAATAGTTAATTAAACTCTAAATAAAACCCTAAACCCAAAGCCAGAAATAAGTTAATAAATAAATAAACCCTAAATCAAAATTAAACCCAAATCTAAACAAAAAACTCTAAAAAAAACCTAAATAAAATAGTTAATAAATTAAACCTTAGAACATTAAGGTAAACCACTAAACCTATGTATAAAAATATATAATAAATTTAAACTAAATAAAACATATAAATGGTTTTATTTTAGAGAGGGTTTAGTAATCTAGGTTTTTTTATTTTGCTCTATGGTCTATTTATTTTATGGATGTCTTAGAAGTGCTACTTGGTTATGAAATAGAGAGGAAATGTTGAATCAATTTGTTTAAGCTAAAAAAACTATAAATAAACCTAAATTAAATAAACAAAAACATAAACATTTAATACTAAACTCAAATAAATAAATAAAACATAAATTAACATAATAGGTCTAAAAAAATAGAAACAAATAAACCCTAAAGCTAAAACATAAACCCTAAACCTTTAAACCCTAAATTTGTAAACCCTAAAATTTTATTCTTTAAATTAAACACTAAATTCAGATCCAAAACCCATAATAAATAAATAAACTTGAAATCCTAAAAAATAGGTACTAATGAGTAACCCAAACCCTACCCTAACCATAAACCAAACCAAACTAAATAGTAAAAGTATAAAAATAGACTAATAAGAAATATAATAAAAACTAAAACCAAACCTAAACCAAAACTTAGCTAGATTATTAAATAAAATAAAATAAACAAAACCTAAAATAACTAGGTAAAATAAACCTATTAGCCAAAATTAAATAAAACTAAACATAAAATAAAAAATATAACATAAAATAAAATATTCTAAGCTAAATCTAAAATTAAAATATCTAATAAATAATAACTATAAATACTACCTAAACTAAATAGAAAGGAATGAAAATTAACTAAAACAAAATAAATAAACCAAACTAAATAAAATAAAATAAACATAAAATACGAATAAATAAAAATTTATACATAAATAAACCTAAAGCTATTTACAATTTAAAACTAAGAAAATAAAAGAACTTTAAAAACCCTAGTAATAATTAAATTTTTTACTAATTTAGTAGGTTAAACCCTCAAATAAAACCTAAATGCTAGGTAAATAAATCATAAATAAAATAAATCTAAATAGAAAACCAAAAAGTACTTTACCACTATACTCTCCTAAACAACCCACCATAGTAAATCATACTAAATTACTTACCCTAAACCACTCAAATTATACTTTATATACCCAACCACAAACCATAAAACCCTAAATCTTAAAGTAAACCATAAACCCTAATTTAATAAACCCTAAATAAACTAAACTCTAAAACTTAAACCTAATTATCATTTTTTGGTTTGGTTTTTTATGTAATTCTTATTATCATTCATTTTTTTTTGTTATATTGCTTTTTTGGTCATTTAGATTGATGAAATGACTATGAAGTCTTATCTTTTAGTTGCTAAAATCTTTATTGAATTGGACATTACCAAGAAACACCCCAGAAATGTATTTTAGATGTAAAATTATTATTACATGCAAGAATTAAATTTGAAAATTTTATCTTTTTTTTTAAAATCCACTAGCATGATAATTCTAAATGTTTCATTCTTCATCCTCACCTAAAATAGAAAATCTTATTAAGGAAACTTATGCTCCTAAGAGGTTTATTAAATATAAAAAAACAACTTTGGAAAAATGATTCTTTGAATGTTTAATAAGGTGATTTACCTTTCACTTTTAGGCAATTGAAGGCTTTAATGTGAACAATAATAGCTTTTCTAAACTTTTTATCGATTTTTTTAATTTGATCCTTGCATCCTTTGGCTTTGATAGATAAAAATGAAGCTTTAATGGAGAACAAAATTGAGGAATTTAATTTGCATCATTCTAATTCAATGGAGAATATGGTTTTAATACCTCATGATAATCAAGTTGATAAAATTGATTACATTAAATTGGATGATTTAGCTTTCAAAAATATTTTCTTTTATCTAATAATTTGGCTAATGTTGAGGAAGGGTTTGGTGTTACTTACTTTTTTAATAAATTAATTTTTGCTCACTCCTTGCTATTTCCAAAGCTCATTTATTTTAATAAATTATATTATCTTGGAAGAAGAATTCACTTCTCATCAAAGATTTCTCTAAATCTGTGACTAATGTTGCTAAATCCTTTTTTGATGATGCTTAGGGCAAAGAAAATGGTCTCCAAACTTTCTATTCAAAAGAAAAAAATGTTAAAATTCTCCTACCAAATTGCTAAGACTAGAATTTGTGGCCTTCTCTTCTCTCAAATAACTTTTATTCATTTCTTTTCCTTATGTTTTATTTTTTAGTTTTGAATGTTAGAGGATTTTTATTTATTTGTATATTAGAAATCTTTGTTGTATCCATAATATTTTTTTACTTATTATTCTCGAGCCACTTATTCATGCTAATAAAATTAACCATGTTGCTAGAATGATTGGTTTCAATAATTTTTTTAATGTTAGCAATAAGATTTGGTGTTTTGGATTAAATTTAGACATTTCTATTCTTGATGATTTTCATCAAGTTGTCAATTTAAATCTCTTATGGTGATTATTGTGTTTTGGACTCTTTTATTTATGCATCTTGTAATAGATGCGGTTGAAATCTTCTTTGGGATAACTTGAAAAATTTTGCCAACTTTGTATAAACCTTGGTTTGTTGGTGGTGATTTCAACAGATTTTGTTCTCTTCGAATGATGTGGTGGTTGCTCTTAATATTCATTCCATGGAAGATTTTTCTAATATGATCCTTGATTGTAATTTGAATAATATTGGCTTTAAGGGTTTAATTATACTTGCAAAACTCTACTTTGGTAAAGGTTGGATGGGACTCTTTTTAATACTCATTGGATTTTATTGGACTATTACTTCTATAGTTCATTTAAGCGAACCTTATTTGACCATGCTCCTCATTTGGTTTCTATTAAAATAATTCTAATAGATTAAGAATTTCTCTCCTTTATTTAACATATGGATTAATATTAATGTTGACCTCAATTTGGAGTGAGTTCTCAACCTCCTCTTCTTAGAATTAGGGATCTTCTAGACACTAAGACTTTTAGTCATAAGACACTTTAGTTATTAGATGAACACTTAACCTACCTAGAGACTTTGAAGGGTTAATCATAGAGGTATGTTTGGGATTAAGGAGACTCACCTACTCTATAGCCTAAATTCAACCTGTGTTCACCTTGTCAAACCAAACCTCAAATTAAATTCAAATATAAAAATCCAAATCAAAATCTAAATCAAATGATTGAATCCCATGATCAAATCCTTCTTAAGCCATGATTTATCTTATGGACTAGGAGCCAAATCAAATCAATCTAAATTCAGTTGATTTTTAGATAAATTCAACCCTTCAATCAATTTATCAAATTCAAACTCAAACTCAACTTCAAATCATGATCCAAACCAAAATCCAAATAAATCAAATCTAAATCACCCTTAAGCCAATTTTGTGGACTTAGCCATGTTCTTCCTAAAATCAATCAATCCTTCAATCCTCATTAAGTTCTACCTAAAATCATAATATAAACCATCAAGTAAATCATTCATATTAGAATTCAAAATCAAATGCAATTTTTTATAGTTTAAGCCTAAATTAAATTAAATCATGATTTGAAAGTTAAGTCACTAATATATATAGAAAATGATAATAACAAACAAAAAATTATAATTTAACATACACAATCATTTTAAATCTAAAATGAACTACAAAGAGAGAGAGAGAGAGATTAAACCAATTTAAACTTCAAATCAAATTTATTAAAATTAAATCAAAATAAAACTAAAAAAAAATGTTATATATATAATATATTAACCATTAAATTAAAATAATTAATTTATCAAATTATTGAATCCATATTATCAATAATTATTAATCATAATTAAAATTATCTTATTTTATACATATAACTTATAAATTATCATTCAATTATTTACTAAAGTTATTAAAATTATGTAAAACTTTTAAAATCATTTATTTAAAAAAATCAGTTTCACCAAATTTTAAAAAAAAAAAAGTGAAAAGACAACTATTAAATGACCTATTTGCTAGTTTATTTGATCATGACAACGCAAAAATGTAAAAAAGAAAGAAATAATAATAGGGAATGTTGGAGAAGTTGAGGCATGTAGGACAAAGTTGACATCTCTCTCTCTCTCTCTCTCTCTCTCTCTCTCGACTAGCAGAAAACATGACACGCTAAAAATGAGGCCCCATCTTTTTTTCATCTTTAAGAAGCAAGTCTCATTCTTACTTCACTTGAGAACACCTCTCCCATCCCATCCAACCCTAAAAAAATAAAAAAAAGCTCTCTGAGCACCTCTCCTCCACTGAACGCAAAGCTGAAAATGAACTCTCCCTCACGTCCATCTCTTCCTCTCAACCAAGCTACATCCATGCCTCCCTCTTCCTCCAACAGGTGACCTCTCTTCCCTCACTTGCTCCAAAACTATGACACACACATTAGCATGCAACAGGTAGCTGATCGAGACTTCCTTGATCCCAATTAGCCCCATAAATCTGGCTACCTGCAAAAAGCACATGAGACATCCTATAAATTTTCTATTGATCGATCATGCCACTCAATAGCAGTGCCACAAATCTCCTCTATGCCTCCATACTCTTTCATAAAGACCATGACTTTCTTGCGCGTGGGTCCCTTTCTTCATGCTTCTCCATTGTAGCATGGGTGGTGTGAGAAGAACTTCAAGGTCTCCAGATGGTTCTCATTAAGTGTGAAGAAAGAATCCCTAAAATTGTCAAGGCGGTGTTACGGTCCTCCGAGCCCGCTAGGTCTCTAGGAGGAGATCGGTCGAAGTAGATCAAGGATCATAGATGACCAGATACCTCATGTAGGCATCATAGATATCATCATCCAACAATGCTAAGTCTTCCAAGAAAAACATCCAAGCACAAAGCCACCAAAACAACAAAGACCTAAAGGCACCAATAGCCATCCATCAGGGACAATAGCAATACAGTAGGAAAACTAATGAAGCCAACACCAAAAGGGAGGAGAAATACTAAAAAGAGTAAGCATCATTAGCAGGGATACCAACACAGTCCAAAAAAGATAGGCCCAATGCCAAAGAACCATCCCAAGATTGTCCCCAAAGCAATAGCAAACCAAAAACTAAATAGAGATAACAACGACCACCAATCCAATCCTAAGAGGATAACCCAAGACAAACAAAAAGATAAAAGGGGAGCTGCACCTCCACCAAAACAGATAAACAAAAGAAAGGAGCATCAAACAAAGGCTACCACCAAAAAAATATCAATGTAACAATAAACCACCACCACAAACCAAGAGGCGATTAAAAAACAAGGAGAGAAAAATACACCAAAAAAGGTAATACCCACGAAAAATAAAATCTAAGACACAAACCAAGTGAGACCCAAGAAAAATAATAGCCACTAAACGCCTTCAACCCAACCAATGACAACAAACCAAAAATGAAGACAAAAAACCAAAGATCTCACCAAACAATATAAAACAAACAACCAATAAAGCCACCTTGCTCACAAAACAACATTTATGCAGAGAAAATAGACCCACAGTTAAGCTACCACCCAAATAAGAAAAAAAAAAGATAAGCAGTTGCAGCCAAGAGAGGAAGACCATTACAGGAGGAGGCTAAAAACTTAACCAACAAAACCAAACCAAAACTAGCAAAACTTAATCTCCAAGGCCCAGTCAACAAAATAGAAAATACAATAATAAAATAAATAGCCTTCAGGCCAAATCCAAACTAAAGATAAACCACCAACAACCCCCCAGATCTGCCAACAACGTTGGAGATAAAACCAGCCAACATAGCCACCCAACCAACCAATATAGCCAATCAACTGAGCTAGCCAACAAGGCCACCCAACCAGTCACCACAACAGCAGAAGATCTAACTCAAATAAGGAAGCAACTATCTCAGATATGAGGCAAACCTCTTTCAAAAGGGAAAATCGATAGTAGGCATAACTAGATCACAATAGAAGGCCACCAAAAATAACCAAGAAATAATTGTGATAATCACCCAGCCAGGCAAACAACTAAGGAAAAGAAAGCCTATGAGGACCACAAACCCACCTGCAATAAACCAGGGAGGAAAGGAAAGTGACCCAAGCAAAATAAGGTCCCTTCCAGACCCCAGAGAATAAACATTCATTGCCAAAGAGAAAATAGGAAGGGAATAACCACAAAACATCAAGCTTTGAGCCATAAGCTAGAGGGAACAACCAATAATCAGTAGCCATCGAGCCAAAATAGGAAAGGAAAGTAGTAATCACCAAAAAGCCCAACATTAAGACAAAAATGAAAAGACTAAAAATAGTCTTCAAATAAACACCACCCAAGACAACCGGGTAGAGGGTAGAAACAAACATCAACATCCACCAACAAGGTAGTAGTCATAGAAAATGAAGTTAGCCAAGACCCTAAGAAGAATAGCAAGGAACAATCCAAATATGGGAAACCACAAAGTAGCAATCAATAAAAGGCTCAAAGAAAACACCATAGCTAAGACCAACAAAAGCCACAAGTTAAAGTCAAGTCAAGTACTCCAATTATTAGATTAACCAAGCCTCTCAGTAGCTTAGGTAAGTTTTCATTATCTAATATAGTGAGCTCATTTAATTCAACACCTAGATTGGCTAGAAAATCCGCACAAGCATTACCTTCACCATGAGAATTTTGTAGCAAACTTGAGAGAGGAGGGTTTTAGTGTGATTAAGGACATAAAATAAATCAGCATTCCCCATTTTATTAGAAGTGAGCATATCAAGTAAAAGAAAAGTGTCATCTTCAATCCAAATATTAAGGAGGCCTATGTTCCAAAATATATCAATAGTTTTATTAATATCCATAAGCTCATCATGAATAAATAGAACATGCTTTCAGGAGATAAGCAAATGCAAAAATGGCACTACCATTGGAATCCATAATAATACCACCACAACCATATTTATTAGGTGAGACTGAACCATCAGTATTGATTTTAATAAAGTTCTCATTAGGTTTGATCCAATGGATATCCTAATAGCCTTATTGAAAGAAACTATAGGTAGAATGAGACCTATTTTTTTAGCCACAAATTTGTAACCTCTGAAATGGATGTTGCTAATTAAATTACCATTAAATAAAGCATGAATTTATTTCTTTAGTTCTAGTCAGGATCTTTTTATGATTCATAGGAATACCATGATATTTAGCATCATTTCTATCCATCCAAATGAACCAAATAAAGGTAATACCAATTATGATTTTGATTTGACCTTTCACAGTTTTTTGGAAACAAGCTTCAAGAAGTTGATATAAAGAAAGGAAACCATAAAAATAGTTAGTGTTAAATAAATATACCATATCCATAATTTGGATGCAATGGCACCATTGATAAAAACATGATTAACATTTTCAATATGAAAGCAACAATAGCACTTAGAAGGTAAATAAAACCCTTTATTCTAGTGCAAGAAATCTAAAAGAATAAAGTTATTCAAAATCCTCCAAGCTAAAATTGAATAAGAAATGGGAATGATATTGTTCCAAAGTTTAATGAAAGCATTAGAGGTGTTCTGCTTATCTCTGATAAAATTCTAAACCTCTTTAAGAACGAATTCACCATTATAAGAGAGCTTAAAAAGAATTTGATCATGTTTCTTAGAAAAAAATAGGGACGTTTCTAAAGTTATCAAAAAGAGAAATAAAGATATATTTTTCAAGTTTGTTTCATTCTAATTGTTATTAAACCAAAAAGAGTTACCTTTAATAGCAATTGTAGTGTGTGTAGATAAAAGGGTGTCAATAGATCCATTTCCAATCCAATTGTCTTGCTAAAAGAAGGATGAGCCCAAATGAATACCCCAAGATATTAAGCATTCAACAACCCATTTAATGGAGCAAATTCATTATAAAACAAGAGAGTCACCAACTTTATAACCACAGATAAGAGGGTGTGTACATTGGCAGTATTTTTCTATCATAAATTTAGCCCAAAGGCTATCATTCTTTCTAAAATTCCACTAGAGCTTATGAGAGAAGGAAATAATAGCTTCATGAATAGGTTTGCTAACAAGACCAACTTCACCAAAAGGACCACAACATTTATGTCTCCAATGCATTCTTTTAATAGAATTATTTGATCCCCAAAAAAGTTTATTAAGCAAGCGATGAATTTTGATAAGAGTAGAATTAGTAGAAATAATAGTTTGAATCAAATACATAGGCATTGAATTGAGAGTGCATTTAAGAATAGTGAGCCTACCACCAAAGGAGAGTAAATGAATTCCCAAATCAAAATTTTATTTAAAATTTTTTGAATTAACTCATCAAAAAGATGGGATCATTTTAGACCTTTGAAAAGAGAAGCACCCAAGTACTTAAGAGGTAAATGTTGATGTTTAAAATTAGTGATATGTAGTATGTGATTGATTTTATTGTTGGAGATACTGGAAGAAGTAATTGAAATAGCTTTTGTTATCATTGATAGTAAGACCACTTTCTTTACGAAATGTATTTAAAAGATTTTTAGGATTCTTGATATGATGAATAGAAGCATTGCAAAAAATAATGAAAACATCCATAAAGCTTAAATGGGAAACAAAAAAACCACCAAGAGTTCTCTAATACATACTAAGATTATTTAAGAATAAATCATTGATGTTCCTAGGTAAGTATTCAACAACAATGATAAATAAAGTAGAAAATAAAGGATCCCCTTGTCTTAAGCCATGGGAGGAAGGAAAGAAAAAAGCTTCCCCATTAAGAAAATAGAAAACCAAGCATTATTAATACAATTTTAATAGGAAAAATAAATTTATCAGAAAACCCAAATAAATTCATAATGTAAAAAAGGAAATCCTAAGAGATATTATCAAAAGCTTTGTTAATATCTAATTTGAAAATAATGTTTCATCCACTATTCCAAGCATCTAAATCATGAATTAATTCTTGGGCAAGTAAATATTATAAGAAATAGATTTACCTCTAGCAAAACTAGTTTGGTTGAGAGAGATCTTATTGAGAAGAGGACTAAGCCTTTGGCAATAAATTTGGAAATTTGCTTATTGAAGAAAGTGCAAAGACTGATAGGTCTAACTCACTCCAATAGTCTAGATTATTTTTCTTAGGTATGAGAATAATAGAAGTGCTAAAAAATATCTAGGAAAAGGATTAACATTAAAGAAATCAACCACAACATCAATCAAATCATTTTTAATAATAAACCAATATTTTGAAAAATTGACTAGTGAAACCCTCTAGTCTAGCAACAATAATATATGTTCATGCTATTAAGAACTTTAAAATTTTCATCTTCATTAGGCAAAAGTAAGCAAAGCATTGTCATCATTGGTAATAATAGAAGGAATCAAGTGTGATTTAGAAATAACTTCATAAGAGCAACTCTTATTAAGCATATTTCTAAAATAATTAATAACTGAATCCTTAATATCATTATTCTTTGTAATCCATTCTCCATTATCATTTTTAATTTTCTAAATATTTTAAAGCTCTCTTTTATTAACTAAAACATGTAAATACCTAGTATTCTATCACCATCTATAATATGTTTACTAGCAGCTTTTGATGATAAGTTTCTTCCATATTTTGAAAATTAACAAGTTTATCCTTTTATCATTCAAGTCCATAATCTTGGAAGGTTTCTTCATAATAGAAACTTCAAGATCATAAACAAAATTTTCCATATCCTTCATATTAGCAAAATATTTTTAAAATAATGCTTGTTCCACCAAACCGATTTTGTTTAAGTCATTTTAGTTTAAACTAGTCTATTCATCCTCTGTGAATTATCGGGATGTAAAGGAGCTTTCTAATTGTTAACAACATTAAAAAATTAATTATGGTGTTTATTTTTGAGATGTGGGACACCAGATCTTAGGGGTACTTATTGAAGTGATCTAGTATGACATTAAAGAATGATACACTATCTCGAAAGATAGAAATCATCACCCTATAATAGACGTAATCACCTATTAAGGACTCCTAAGGCATGATGGGTTTTCGAATATACCAGAGATCTTTCCCCTACTTTACATGGAAAAGTAAAGTAGGGTTTATTTTAAGTCGGGTTCATTAAGTTCCCTATGGAGGCAAGCCCCCATAGTTAATTACATCCTAAAGAATGTGAATTCCTTAGGAATACTCTAGATTAAAGTAGAAATTAAGGTCTCCAAAGATTTCAAGGCTAGACAATGAAAGGATTGTTTGCATTAAAAAATTAAATGGGATTGTTCAAGAGAAGACTTATTATGAAGCCAAAGGGAATGAGTAGGAAATGCTCATGATACTAGGAAGCCTAGTGAGCATTCCAATCTATCTATGGATTTATATGTTTTGAAGTTGAAGAGATTAATTTGTGAAGTTTAGAAAGCTAGACTTATAATCCAACAACATAAAGTTATGGAAATGCCTAAGAGTTGAGGATTTTATGCTAGTAGATTGAAGGAAACAAAGAACCTCGACCCTATATCTATTGGCATGAGCCAAAAAATGACCTAACTCTAAGAAAAAATGGGCATAAGGTTTACCTCTACAAAAGAGAATAAACCAGTCATCTACTAGGCTTATAACTGCCTAGAGTGGCTGCCAGCTAACTCCTCCTATGATTTTAAAACCATGTTGGCAAGTCTTATGCATTTGAAAGATAGTTGAGTTAATTTAGAAAGAGAAAAAAGTCCTTAAACCCACTCCTTAAGAGACTAGAGCATGAGTGGTATGAGTTATGACTTAATCTACAAATGCAAATCTTTTCAAATTTTATTTGATTTTGGACACTTTATTTTGATAAAGGTTTTGGGATTTGGTATGCCTATGTTTTCCACTGCCAATAAAGATTTTGAAAGAAGGAGGCATGAAACCCTTAGGATATTAGACCATCAAATTCCTTCAGGTAGGGTCTACCCTTTGGAACAAATGAGCCACCTCGGGCTTGTGCGAGCACTTTCCTCACCTATTGTTCCACCATGTGCTTGATATCCTATTCATGCATGGTGATACTATCCACCACCTTCCTATGCAAGCTACCACTATCCTGATCTACTAGAAAAGTGCTCTTGGGCTGATCTAGGATGTGTGCTGACTCAGGATGATCTACCTCTATCAGTATATCCTGCTAGACTGAGGCCTTATTTTGGAGTGCATGGATGGCTACTAACAAGTCTTCCATCCTTTTATCCATCCAATTGATCTGATCATTATTCTATCTAATCTACTGAAGGAGGTGCTAGGTTGAATGGACAACATCATCTTCTTTAACCATAATAGCTTCCTGACTCAGTTGGTCTCTATTAAGGCAGCTCCTATTATCGACCATGTGGACTTCAGTCGAGTCCTCCAACAAATCATCCTCATCATGGATGAAACTAACCCTTCCCTTCTCATAATTAGACTATCACTTCCTAGGATTTCCCTCTTTTCTGCAAAATATTGTGCTAGAATTTCATCCAAGGAATGATCTAACTGTGCCGGTACAAACACTCATTACTGATCGGTAGTATGTTTATGTTCACTGATAAAAATGCATCTGACATTGCCTACCACTGGAGTGCTATCTCTGGGAAGACTATGCTCGCTAGAAGATACATGCTCATGACTGACTATCGATGGAGTGTTGTCTCTATGGAGATCTACTGCCATAGGAATTATGAAATTGTTGCCCTCCCCTTCTGCTACTACTGCTACTGCCAACTGTGGTGGGGGTGGTAGAATGACTATGTCGCTCTTGGGTCGCCATTTCTTCTTCACCATAGTTGAACTGGAAGGCTGAGAAGGAGAGCTCGACCTCACCTCAATTCATGGAGTAGATGGAATGGGACCCTGAGGCTGTAGCTAGATCACCAATAGGGCTTTCTTCTCCCCCAATGTTTACTTATGTGCCTTGGCCAGCATAGGAGATGTTGGAACATGTACTGAGAAGGTAGACAATGAACGGTGCTGTATGGTGGAGACAACGACTGCCATTCAACAGGAGCTCTCCTCCTATGACTGACTGTGCATGTGAGTACTATACTATCGGTATGGTCGGCTTTGGTAGCCAACCTAAGAAATCTACAAGAATGAAGGTTGCCAACTACCGGGCATACCTCCTCCTCTCTCTCCTATCTGCCTGCACTACCACTCAGGCCTCTGTGTATCTAGCTCTATGTATCTGATCCTTGAAGCTCTTAGAGATTAAAGACCATAGGTCATACAATGCACCAAACTTTGAGCATCCTTGGACTCTTTCTATATGGCGAATAATTAACCATAATCTAGCGTAGGGCCTCCTACTCTCCCTAGTCAGTACCTCATAATAAGCTGGTGGTGGAGGCGATATTGTAATCTTCCTATAGTCCTCCTCTCCATCTGAGCCTGAGAGGGGATATAATCTATTGCCACTAAGTAGGGGGGAGACCTCCAAGGGTGAACCCTCTTCTCTAACATGGGATGCTACCACTACCTCTACAGCTGCTCGCTCATGATGTCACTTAACCTTCTCTTATTGTGAAATTGAGTGCTAGGTGAGTTGACTAGGGCAAGAGCTAGAACCTACCTCCATGGTTGGGGAGACTATCTCGGAGACCAAGATAGCCTTCCCCTTTGAGGGGACCAATGAGGAGGTGTCATCCCTCGTCGGGGCAACAGGATGAACAACTAATGGACCAGACAGGGGAACCACTGACACTGCTTGTGCTACCACTAGAATTGAAACTAATTGTGCTAGCTTTCATTATGGGGACCTCTACTGCCTTCCTCTTTAGTGGAGGGAACTCAAAGTCAGAAGGCATGTCAAAGCGAATAAGTGGTGTCTGTCCCGCCACCTCCTTCCTACTGACTATCACTTAAAAGTGGTTTGAAAATGAGGCTCTCACTTAACAAATATGGTATGTTAAGTAAAAGTCAAATGTGATTATGATTTGTGTTTTGAAAATGAGACTCTCACTTAACAAATTTAGTATGTTAAGTGGAAGTCAAGTGTATTTATGAATTTTTTTTTTGAAAGAGGGGAAATTTATTTAACAAATTTGGATATGTTAAATAGTGTTCAAAATATTTTTTTGTAAATTTTGGAAATGGGACTCTAATTTGACAAATTTGGGTATGTGAAATGAAGTCCAAATGTATTTTGATTTTCAAGACTTTAGAAAAGAGGAACCTTATTTGACAAATGTGAGTGTGTCAAATAGAATTCGACTTGTTTAATTTTCCAAAAGTAAGGGGAATTCTCATTTGACAAATTTGGGTATGCCAAATGCCTTTCAAAATATGTCATGATTTTGTGTGTGGATTTCTTGGTTTTGAAATAGGGAAACTTCAACTTTAGCATATGTGGAATATGTTAAGTGGAGTTTCAATTTTACGTTATGGTTTTATTTGAAAATAGAATCTTCATTCAACAAATTTGAGCATGTTGAATAGAGATAGTCATTTTTATAAGTGTGCTTTTGAAAAAGATGGAAACTCCAACTTTAGCATATGTGGAATATGTTTAGTGGAGTTTCAATTTTATGCTATGATTTTATTTGAAATTAGAATCTTCATTCAATAAATCTAAGCATGTTGAATGGAGACAATCATTTTCAAAAGTGTGCTTTTGAAAAAGAGGGAAACTCCAACTTTAGCATATGTGAAATTTGTTAAGTGGAGTTTCAATTTTATGCTATGATTTTATTTGAACTTAGAATCTTCATTCAACAAATTTGAGCATGTTGAATGGAGATAGTCATATTCAAAAGTGTCCTTTTTTAAAAAAAAATGATTTTGATCTTGATTTTGAAAAGAACCTCTATGTGATAATCATGGGGATTGCTGGATGAGGTTTTGTTATATGAGTTTTGTGCTTTTTGAAAATTTTGTGCAAGATTATTTTTTTTTTTGAAAAAAGTGCTTTTGGAAAGTGGCATTTTGCAAAAGAGTTTATTTTCCTAAACATTAAGATGAACCTTGCCTCACCAAGCTAGTGTGGCGGTTCTAAATTTTGTCATCTCCTTTAATTTTATTTATTTATTTACCTATTGGGGAAATCTAATAGGGGTTTCAAGACCTACAAGGAGTGAGGTGCTAAAACCTAGAGGATGTTGGCTAGCATTTAAGAATGAAATAAGCTAATGGAAAGAAAAATAGTATTAGACTTATATGAAATATAAGTCAACTATCGATCCTTGGAGACAACAATTGTCTACAAGAGATGGAGAGAGGAACCATCCCAGTGTCGCTAGAAAACTCTATGGTATTTATTTTTAATTCTATGTGTGTGTGTATGGGTGGGTTACCATGCAACTGAGGTGTACTTGAAAGAATAACTACATCGATGGATGATCTAATAAGGACTCTTAAGGCATGATGGTTCTTCGAATGTACCAGAGATTTTTTCCATACTTTACATGGATGAATAAAGCAGGGTTTATTTAAACTAGGTTCTAAAGTTTCCTATAGGGGTAAGCCCACATAGTTAATTACATCCTAAAGAAGGTGAGTTCCTTAGGAATACTATCGATTAAGGTAAGAAATTGTTGTCACCAAAGAATTCAAAATAAATTAGTTATATTTGAAAAATCAAGTGGGTTAGATAAAAGGAGAGACTTGTTATCAAAGAAAATGAGTAGGGGATGCTCATGATACTAGGAGACCAAGTGAGCATTCCAATCTATCTTATTATTAGGCTTTATATGTTTTAAATTGAAGGGAATTATTTATTTGAGTTGAAATTTATTAGAAAGCTAGGACTTATAATCCCACAATACAAGATTATGAAAATGCCTATGAGGTGAGGATTTATGCTTATAGCCTTAGGGGAAATAGTAACCTCAGATCCTAAATCTAGGGATCTTTGGTGAGGGCCAAAGCATGTCCTAAATTTAAGGAGAAAAGTGGGTATACTATTTACCTCAGAGAGTCAGACTATATATAACAGGTGAAGCTAACTCCTCCTACATTTTAAAACCATGTGATCAAGTCATATATTTTGCAAGATGGTTAGGATGTTCTTATTTAGAAAGAAATTAAAGTCTTTAAACCCACTCCCTAAGAGACTAGAGCATGAGTGGTATGAATAATGACTTTGTCTATCAATTTTGATTTGATTTTGGACTCTTTATTTTGACATAGGCCATAAGATTTTATATGCCTAAATGCATGATGAAATAGGGTTATTGGCTAAATTAGAGAGAAAGAGGTGTTTTCCACCATAAGGGAGACCCTTAAAGGTCAAGTATTCCCATATCGTGCAAGGATGGAAACCCTCTCCTAGCAAGAATGAAACAAGATGATATGCATGATATTAAACATACAACATTTAGCTAAGGGGTTTCTAAATCTTTTAATTATCTTGACTTAATACCTAGGCTTTAAATGAGGTTATGAGTTGTTTTAGAAAATTTAGTTATGAGTTGTGATTGGGGTAAAAAGTTTATTTTTCCCTAAGAGCCTAAGGAGATATAGGCCACACATTAAGTCATCATATATGAAAAAACTAGGAAAATACATGCCATTTCTATTACATAATTGTAAATAAAGCATCAATCAATTTATAAACTCAACGTGAAAGAATAATGATGTACAATCAACATACAATTCAAAAGAGAAATGGATAGTCGAGCTCTACCCTTATACATCCCTGTAATGTAGAAGAATAATTACAATGACAAATGAATAAATGTTATGGGGGGTCTTCATATCTCCTCTATTTCATCATTTGGATTTGCTTGGTTCAAAGGCATCACGGGGCCTCCCACACTAAAGCCTTTTAGTCTCTGCTCATCCTAATCCCCTCATAACACTTAACCAAATTCTTAATGCATAATTACATTAAAAATAAAAAAAGTAAATCTAACTACACATGCAAAATAAGTGTTAGCTAAACACACCATACAACATTATATGTATAATTTAGACTTAGCATCCTGTACATGGGTAACCAAGCCCACCTGTCCTAGTATAGATTATGCTTAGGGGTTAGGTAACTTCCAAAAGAGAGCATTTTATATAGCACCCCTTAAGCATAATCTCCTACATAAAATATAATTAGGCTAATCACGGCCTAACATCCAGTCTACGACCATACACCCTAACATCTAGTCTACAATAGTTTATCATTAAACCAAATATACATCAAACCATGCATAAAGCTAGAAGTGACTTGAATCTAATGTGTGTGTATTAAGGCTCATGTGGTATGTTCTTACTAGGCTTTAGAGTTGTCGTTCTCTAAGTATAGAGGACATTTAATTATAAAGGGCAATTTCAATTTAAATGATTTAATTGATTTGTAAATTTTACTTAATGTTTTATGTTGTTTCATTTGTCTTACACTAAACAACTAAGAGTTATAAAGGGAAGAAAAGAGTGGATCACACTCTTTCATCCTTACCTTAAGAAACCTCTAAAATAAATTAATTAATCAATTCTCTTTAATGAATGGCTTCTTACAAATTTTAATTAGTCCTAGGTTTATGTTCACTTTAAATAATCCCATTCAATAAGAAAGGCATCTTAAGATTAATTCGAATTAATTATTATCACCTAAAACATGTTTGTTCATTTCTTTCCATATATATAGCATGCATATGAAAAGAGTGGATCACTCTCTTAGCACACTTAAATGATGAAAGTAAGCAAGTGTACTTGGAATTAATGTCTCATTTGGTTGAATTATTTATCATATTAAATTAAAGCTCTATCTAAATTCCTATACAAAAGCATAAGAAAAGAACTCTAAATCATGATTAATCAACCCAACCACTTGAACAAAATATGAATGCATGACTTTTAATAAAAGAAGAGGGGTTTTCATTCATTAGCTAAATACACATTCAAATGTATGAAAGTTTTAAGCAAGTGCGTTGTCATTGTTCTACACCAAGGGAATGAGGTAGGAACCTCCTTCGGGCTACTTAAAAGTACATCTCAGAATATCTAGATATAGCTATTCTTAAATACATATGGATGTATATAAATAATTAAGAATAGAAAACACCATGCAAAAGTAGAGTTTTAATTTAGTCTATTTATGTAAATGAATTAAGCTCTATCTAAATTCTAATATTAAAGTGCATAAGAATGAAATCAAATAGGGTCAACCATTATTATGCACTAGGAGGGTAGGAACCTCCTTGGGGCTACTTAAAGTACGTCCCAAAATGTCCGGTAATATACCCATTAACATTCAAACTTATGCAAATCAACATATGAATGTAAGAAAGAGACTTCACTTCATGCACTAACTATATTCACATGCATCTCCTATGTGTGTATATAATCTATATATATATATATATATATATATATTCACAATATATATAATTATTCATTAATAAGCTTTTGAAATTATATTTGAGATTTAATAGTGATAATAGCCACACATATTTTTAATTAAGCCAACACATACAAATTGACATAAAGGAAATCATCTTCATTTAATTAATTTGAAAGAAATGAATGCATGACTACAAGTGGCATACAATATTTTAACATGATTGGAAAGAAATAAAATAACACAAGCATGTGATTTCATTCAATCCAACTAATTTCTAAGGACAATCACATTAAACAAGCTTATTTAAAATAAACCAAAGTTTCTTAAAACCATTTTTGATTTCATGTTTGATTTGATTTAAGAAATGTGAAAGAGGTTTGGTAATCTTAATCCCATTTCCCACATGTGTGAGTTAAATTGATTTAATGAAAAGCAATTAGGTTGATTTTATGTCTTAATTAGGTTGAGGTATGAATTAAATCAATTAATTAAACCCTTACCTATATCACCTTAAGTTAAATAACTAATTAATGATGAGACAACATGATATGCAACAACATGAAAAGTAAATTAGCAATGCTCCTAAGAAATGAAAGGGGCCTAATGCAATTAGCTCATAATTAATAATTAATTAAGCTTAAGTGATGTAATTAATCACTTTTATGATTTTCTCACACATGTAAGCTAATCGGAATTTCATTAAATTTCTTTAGACTATTAAACATCTAAATAACTACCCAAGATTGATTAATCAAAGTTAGGAATGAATTGGATTTTAAATTAATTTATTTAAGCCCTTAATTAGTTAATTAAATCTTTTGATTATATTTTAATTAGGATAATAAAATTAACTAAGGAAAAGAGATCAAGAAAGAGGCCTCAATCTCAATCCCTAAGTCATTTCAAACAATTAGGCTCTAAAATAATTAAATTCCCTGATCTTTTAATTGATTAATTAAGTGGCTAATTAATTAAGTAAACTTTAATTAATTTGAAACAAATGAAGAGAATTAATAAAATGGTCATAAAGAATAAACCTAAACCATTTCCCTAAGACTTTTCAATGTTAACAGATGGTAATAAGCTTAATTAAATAATTAATCCACTGTTCATTTCATTAATTAAGGTAGGAGAGTAATTAAGGCTTAATCAATCAATTTTCCTAATTAACTATCCAATAAATTCTAATAAAAATAGGTGAGCTAGAGGTCATCCCCATAAACATGTTTGGAAAGTTTGGAATTAAATGGATAATTAATTATAGAATTAGGCTAATTAAATTTTAACTAAACTTTAAGCATGAATTACTATTCAAAATTAATTAATAATAATTTTCATGGATTCCCCTTTGAAATACCTTTAAATGAGCCCTCATTTATATTTTTTAGATTTTTCTAAGATTAGGTACGAATTTTAGAAGTTTTAGCTTCAAAATTAGTTTAATTAAACTTAATTAACTTCCTAACTTCATCGGCACCATGTGGCTGCTGACATGGTGCTCTGACATGGCACGCTTTCCATGTGGTGCAATAAGATAGGACATTTAAGTTGTCAAATCAGGATGCTGACTTAGATTATGGTAGACATGCTTTCCTGTGGACCATCCGATCTAAGTCAGATAATCATGATTAAATCTCACAGTTAAGGAGGATTAAATTAAGGGTTTTGACATGATTTTATCACGGTCATCTATTCCAATCACACGAATGGATGGCCCATGATCCATCTTCATACGATCGATGAATGACAGAGCCTGTCTGCCATGGATCACTCGATCTTAGCTCACTCGAGCTCAAATCCACTCCAAACTCAACCCACACCTTTGTGTGAAGGATCCACAAGGATCTAATGGCTAGGATGGGCTCAAATGTAAGTTTACTTCGAAAAGGACCAACATATTTTCATTTAAGGATCAATTTTGAGAAATTACCTCATCGGAGCTTATGATCGGTGGTTCCAACGATTGAGGTAGTTTCATTTGGTAGAAATGAAGCCCTGTTGAGCCACATGAGCTTTAATTTAAGGTGGTTTGCACTATAGACCAAGGCCCTCCCTTTGAGAATTCAATCTTGATCAAAGTATGGCTTTGGGAACTCGGGATGATTTGCTTGGCTTTGATTAGGTGTGGTGAAGGTGTGTGCAAGTTTAATTGATGTTTGGTTAAGGGATGGATGGGTTTGAATCAAGGGAGGTCTCCCTTATTTTAGTTTCACAAACAAAGAAGAACGGCTGATCGAGGGAGGTTTAAAAATACTTTGAGGGATTTTATTTCTCACTTCGGGGCTCAGAGAGTGTAAATGGTGATGAATTCTGCTCGAATTGAGGGAGTATACCCCTCAATTGTGTGTGATGGATAGATGGTGTCCGTCCATGAAGTTCTTTCATCATCATTGAGGCATCAGAGGGGTCACCGTCAGCTCCATGTGATATGCTAGGGTTGGAGGAAGTTGTGGTAGGGAGCTTAAGGCAAGATTTGTCACGATTGGGTTGGCTTGGTCCTTTGGGTGCTCGATTTGGCTTGAGATGGGTGAAGGTGAACTCCCCTTAGTCCATGGCTGATCTTAGCTATTCTAGGGTGGGATAGAAAGCTTAGGTACACCTTATTTGGCACTGGGATGGCTGCCCAAGTGATGGGAGAGTGGACTTTACTTCTTATGGAAAGAATCCAATATGGGGAGGTTTGTCCAATGGCTAATTCCCTTGTGTGGGGTCCACTTGGATTTGGGCTAGTTTGGGAGTGATCTAGGACTAGTTTGGGTCGGGTTTGGCCAATTTCTATGGTCCCATGGGTTGGTTTAGGGTGGTTTTGCTTCATTTGGTCAAATGGGCTCATATGGGTTCATGTTGGGTTAGGTTGGTCAAATTGGTGAAACCAATGCTTGGGTTAAGTTTAAATGATGATTTGAAGAGTTTAATTTGTCTTAGCTTTGATTTTGGCTCATTTGGATTCAAATAGATCAAATGGTCAAAGTTGACCAATTTGACAAATTTGACCAAATTGGGTTGGGTTAGGTGTTGGTTCATGTTCAATTAGTTGATTGAAAATGATTGTAGGCTTTTGGTTTGATTTGGGTTTAATTTGGGTTTTGGTTAATTTGACCTTTTAGATCAATTTTGGCTAGGTTGGGTCAAGTTGACCAATTGGTCAAATCAGGCTCAATCATGTCTTTGGTCAGGTTCAATAAATGATTTTGAATGATCTTGAGCCATTGGTTGGAATCAATTTGGATCAAATCATGATTTGACCCATTTTGGCTTTTTAGGCCAATTTGGGTCAACTTAGGTCAAATCATCAATTGGACTTGGTTTGTCTCAATTGAGTGTTTGATCATGTTCAATCATTGATTATGAATTGGAATCAATGGTTTCAATTAATTTGGTATATAGTGGGTTTTGGCTAGTTTAGGTTTCATTTGGGCTAAAGATTGGCTTGGTCAAAGGACCAAGTTGACTTGGTTTGACCTAATTCATGGTAGTTAATCACCCTAAGATGATTGTTTATCATGATATGAGGTTTGGATGGGCTTGGTTTAATCCAATTTGGTTGGATTAGAACTTGGCTCAAAAGGGTTATTTAGGTCATTTTGGGTCAAGTGGACCTAAATGGGTCAATTGGTTTGGTTTTGGCTTGATTCAAGTTTAGTTGAACTCACCTAGAATGAAAATATAACTCAATTGCAATTGGTTTAGAGTCAAATGGATTTTGATTCATTTGATAATTTCAAGTCAAAAGGGGTCAACATGGGCTTGACTTGATTTGGTTTGATAATTATAGTTTATGTTTATATTTGGGTATTGAAGGAATGATTGATTCATGAAGAAATCCATGGGTTTGGGTTGATTTGGATATCATTTAGCCAAGTTCAAGAAATTGGCTAAAAGGCTAAATTTGGATTTGATTTGGGTTTGGTTTTGGCCATTTGGATTTATATTTCATTTATATTTATAAATATAAATGATGATATAAATGGGTTATGTGAAAATCACTTGAGTTTGGAGTGATTTGGAAGCAAATTTGACCAGGTTTAAGGTTGTAAGTCAAAAGGGCTTAAGTGGGGAATTGATTTAGTTTGATTTATTTGTGGTCTTTAGGGGGTAGGTTTCATTTATATTTGTAGATATAAATGAAGAAATAATTTATTTATAAAAAATAAATTGAATTTGGGTTGAGATTTGATTAAGCTTATGGAGGTAAGTCTATATGGCTTAAGAAAGGTCTTGATTCGGTTTGATTTAGTTTGATTTAGTTTGGCTCATTTGAATTTGGATTTCATTTATATTTGTGAATATAAATGAAAAAATGATTGATTTATAAAGAAATCAATCAAGTTTGATTTGGTTTAAAGGGGTTTTCATTAAGCATATGAGAGTGGTTCATGGAAGGAATTGTGGAATTTGAATTTGATTTTGGGTTCTAGTCATTTGATTTGGAATTTATTTAAAATTTGATTGAGATTGAATAGATATTTGAGAAAATCAATTGAATTGGTTTTGAATTTGGAGGCTAAGTCCATAAGATAATATCAAAGGGCTTAGAAAGGTTTTTTTTAGTTTGAATTTGATTATGGGTTTCAATCATTTGATTTGGAATTGATTTATGATTTGGATTTGAATTGGTAGTTTTGGTTTAGGAAGGAAGCATAGATTAGTCTAAATATAGGGGTAAGTTTTCCTAAATCCCTAAGGCATGATCTATTCTGGCTAATCCTTTAAGTTCGTGTTCACCTAATCACTAGAAGTGTCTTAAGACTAAAGAACTCTTAGTGTCTATAAGAGTCCTAGATCTATGATGAGGAACTTGACAACTCACTCCAAAAGTGAGGTCAACAGGGTTTTTAGGGTTAGTTTTGGGGTTTAGGGTCTAGGATTAGGGTTTAGGATTTTGGGTTTAGGGTTTAGGGTGTAGGGTTTAGCGTTTAGGATATTTTTCTTAAAATTAAGTAAACCGATAGGTTTAGGTTTATCTAGTTTATTTAGATTATTTTTTATTTATTTTAGTTTATTTAATTTTTTATTTTTATTTAGGTCTATTTTTTATTTAGTTTTGTTTATTTATTTAGGTTTAGGTTTTTTATTTTAGTTTATTTTTTAGGTTTAGGTTTAGCTTTATGTTTATTTTTTAGTTTAGTTTTATTTTTATTTTATTTTTTAGGTTTAGGATTTATTTTTTATTTTTTAGGTTTAGGTTTTATTTTATTTTTTAGGTTTAGGTTTAAGTTTTATTATTTTAGTTTAGGTTTAGGTTTATTTAGTTTATTTTATTTTATTTAGTTTAGGGTTTAGGTTTATTTTAGTTTAGTTTAATTTAGTTTAGGTTTATTTATTTTATTTTATTTTTAGGTTTAGGTTTTTTAGGGTTTAGGTTTATTTTTTATTTATTTTTTGGTTTAGGTTTTATTTAGTTTTTTATTTTGTTTTATTTTTGGTTTACTTTATTTTTATTTTACATTTAGTTTTATTTTATTTAGGCTTTTATTTTAGGTTTATTTTATTTTTTTTTAGTTAGGTTTTATTTATTTTATTTTATTTTAGTTTATTTATTTTTTTTTTTTATTTAAGGTTTAGGTTTAGGTTTAGGTTTAGGTTTAGGTTTTAGTTTAGGTTTTTATTTTATTTTAGATTTTTATTTTATTTAGGTTTAGATATTTTTTAATTTATTTTTATGTTTTATTTAGTTTAGGTTTAGGTTTTTAGGTTTTAAGGGTTTACGGTTTAAGGTTTAGGGTTTAGGGTTTAGGGTTTAGGGCTTAGGGTTTAGGGTTTAGGGTTTTAGGTTTAGGATTTAGGGTTTAGATTTTCAGTTTAGGGTTCAGGTTTTAGTTAGGGTTTAAGGTTTTTGGATTTGTTTTTAAGAGAGAGCAAATTCGGATTCAACATCTCTTCTTTTCGATTTCATCAACTAAGTAACAAACCAGGGAAGTGAGGTAATTAGATGACCTCCTTGGGGCTAACTAAAGCCTCGTGTTCCCTGGATGTCCAGACTATACACCCATTACCATTCAATCTTATATAAATCAACACATGAATAAAGGAAAGATAACTCAACCTTCATACACTTAAGCTATAAGCACATGCATTTCTTATTTATTTATAACTAGCATATTATTATTCATTTATAAGCTTTTGAAAAATACATTTGGATTTAATAGTGATAATAATGCATATATTAAATTAAATCAACACATGCAACCTTACATAAAGGAAATCCATTTTATTTTACTTGATTTTGAAAAGATGGATGCATGAATTCAAATGACATACCAAATTTAACATGATTGGAAGAGGACAATCAAATATAAGCATGTGATTCATTCAACCAAACTAGTTCTTAAAGATAATTAAATCAAATAAGATTTTTTAAAAGCAAACCAAAGCTTCTTTTTAATTAAGTTTAAGATTTGATTTGATTTAAAGAGGAGAAGAGAAATAATCACTTGCTATTTTAAACCCATTCCCACATAAGTGATTTTATTTAATTTAAGGAAATGTAATTAAGTTGATTTTATGGGTTAATTAAGTTGAACTCTTAATTAGATGAATTAATTACCCTTACCTATGTCACCTTAAAGTAATTAACTAAATAATTATGAGCCAACATTATATGTATGGAAAATAAACTTGCAATGATCCTAGGAAATAAAAGGGATGCAATTCTGAATAATAGTTAATAAGATTAAGGGACTTAATTAATTGCTCTTATGGTTTCCCACATGTGGACTAACCACAATTTTTATGAAACTCCTTTAGGTTATTAAACACCTAAAGATCTACCCCATGATTTAATTAATTAATGTGATTATGATTTTAATTTGGTTAAGTGATTTAATTAATTAGATAAATCTTAATTAATTTCATTTTAAAAAAGGGTGAAATGAACTTAGGGAAAGGGGTCCCAACCCTATTCCTTAGTTCACTTATAGTTGAATAATGATTAATAAGCTTAATTAACCAATTTTTTAATGTTCATGGGATTAATTAACTTAAAAGAGTAGTTAAAGTTTAATTAGTCAATTTTCCTAATTAAGTGAGCAATAAATCCCAAGAAAATCATGGGAGGCAGAGGTCATCCCATTAAATTATTACAAAATTATTGCCATTCTTTCTCACCAGTTGATCATTTTAATTAATTCTCACTCAAAACCATGAGTTTTCTTGTCATATCAATGTCAAATGATTTGACACTTACAAATTAAATCATGTGATTAAAAACAAATCTAATCATGGCTGACCATTCTGATCATGTGGAATGGAAGATACATGATATAACTTCACTCAAGTGTGGAGGAGAATGTAGTCATTCCGCCATTGCTCACTTGATCCGAGCTTGCGAGCTCGGATCAACTCAAAAGGATCCACACACCTTCATGACATCGTCGGAGGATCCAAGCGGTCAACATCACATGATGTAAGTTTTCTTCAAAAGCTCCAACCCATTTTTTGCCTAAGGATTGGTTTTGGAAGCATACCTCCGAGCCCGGGGCTTGAATAATTGGAAGCTTCATCTAGTTGAGACGAAGCCCTATTGAGCAAGTAATTGGATCAATTCCTTGACATTCACTTAGAAGGCCATGAACCGATGATTTGGAGCTCAACTTTGATCGAAGTCCTCCTCTGGTGCTTGGGAAGCTTGGGAGATGATTCGTTCTTGCTTGATGAGGCCTAGGGAAGGTTCGTGCAAAGTTAATTTGAGTTAGGTAATGGCTAGTGGCTTGTCTTTAGGCTAGGCTCTAAATGATTTTATGTGTGTTTGAGTGGAAATGAGGGGTGTATACCCACCTTCATCTTGATAATGTGGGATCAGTTTTGGCTAGTGTCCATCCATCATCTCGGGGAGTCGGTGTGAGGAGGTGAGTTAGCTTGGTTGGTTGAAGGTGCGGAGGTGCCGGAGGAATCATGGGATGGGTTTCAAATGATCCAATGGGGAGGGTGATGTGATTTCACCTCCCATTGGTCATAACAACCACCCTTTGGGTCAGTTGGGCAGTGTCTAGGTGCCTAGGTGGACCAGGAGAGTACCAAGTGGCGAGAATGGAAATGACCACTTAAAAGGGTGATTTATCTTATGTGATGCATTTGACCCAAGGGTAGAATGATCATTTGGCATTAGATTTGATTTGGGCAGATTTGAAATTAGCCCAAATTTTAAGTCAATTGGAGTTTATTTGGTTAAGTTTGGCTCAATTTGACTCATTTAGGTCAAATTGGGTTAGGTTGGGTCAAGTTGACCAATTGGTCAAATTAGGTCAAACCAAGTGTTGGGTCAAGTTCATATGATCATTTGGGAAGTTTTGGTTCAATTGGTTTGGTTTAGTTTGGCTTAGATTTGATTTTGGCTCATTTGAATTCATTTGGGTCAAATGGGTTAAATTTACCAATTTGACCAAGTTGGCCAAATTGGCTTGTTGGTGTTGGTTTGGGTTTAGTTGACCAAATGAAGATGATTATCAGCTTTGGTTTCAATTAATTTGGATTTGGTTTAGATTTAGGCCAACTTGAACCTTTAGGTCAATCTAGGCTAAGTAGGTCAATTGGGTTCAATTTATCTTAGCTTTGGTTAAGTTTAACAATCAATTTGGAATGAACTTGAGCCATTGGTTGCAATCAGTTTGATTTATGTTTTGATTTGACCCAATTTGGTCATTTAGGTCAATTTGGGTCAACTTGGGTCAAGAGGGCCAATTGGGTTTGGTTTGACTCAATTCATATTCAAATATTAATTTTGATTTGGTATGAATCATTAGTTTCAAGGGATTTAGCAAAGGTTGTAATTTGGCTAGTTTATGTTCATATGGGTTAAGGGGTTGACTTGGTCAAATTACCAAGTTGACTTGGTTTGACCTAATTTATGATAATTGATCAACATAGGGTGTTTAACAATCATGATGGGAGGTTTTGATGGGCTTGGTTCAATCAAATTTGGGTAGGATTAGAACTTAGCTGAAATAGGTCAAATTGCTCACTTTGGGTCAAGTGGACCAATTGGGTTTAGTTGGCTTGATTTTGGCTTGAGTTTGATTTAATTGAATTTATATAAGGTTTTGAGATTGATATATAAATTCAATTGCAACTACCTTTGGTTCAAATGGGCTTTGGTTTATTTGAACATTTCATGTCAAAAGGGTTAAGTTGGGTTTGGCTTGATGATTGTAGATTTCATTTATATTTGTGAATATGATTGAAGGTATGATTGATTCATGAAAAATCAATTGAATTTGGGTTTTGGAATGAAGGAATTTGGCTAAGTCCATGGAGTTGAGTCATCTTAGGTTTGGATTTTGATTTGGTTTTTTAGTTTTGATGATTTAAATTTATATTTCATTTAAATTTGTGAAGATGATTTAAAATATGAATGATTTAGAAAATCAATTGAGTTTGACTTGATTTGGATTAATATTTGGCTAAGTCCATGGATAGGTCATATGGCTTACGAAGGGTTTTGATTTAATTTGATTTAGTTTGATTTAGTTTTGATCATTTAAATGTAGATTTGATTTTTTATATAGGAAGATGATTGAAGATATAAATTGATTATGAGAAAATCAATTGATTTTTATTGATTTGGATTAAGATTTGGCTATGTCTATGGGATAGGTCATATGGCTTAGGAAAGGTTTCAAGTTTGGATTTGATCATGGGCTTCAATCATTTGGTTTTTGAATTTGGGTTTGGATTTGGGTTTGAATTTGATGTTTGAATTGAACTTGAGGTTTGGTTTGAGAAGGTGAACATGGATTGGATTTGGGTTGTAGGGTAGGTGGATTACCTAATCCAAAGCATAACCTAATCCTATGGTTAACTAACTGTTTAACTTTTTAGGCTTAGGTTAAGTGTTTACCAAATTGTTAGAAGTGTCTTATGACTAGGGAAGTCTTAGTGTCTAGAAAACTCCTAAGTCTAAGATGGGAAGACTGAATCTGCACTCTAGAAGTGAGGCCAATAGTCCTTAGGCTCCATAGTGTTGCCCTTGGCGATAGATGATTGGAAGAGCCAAGTTTTTGAAATTGAATTAATTTGTTTGAGTTGATATTTTATTAGAATTTTAGGGCTTATAATTTCACAATACAAGGTTATGAAAATGCCTAAGAGGTGAGGCTTTATACTGCCCAAAGGGAAAGTAACCTCGAACCTAAATCTAGGGAGCTTTGGAGTGCCAAAAGCATGACCTAAATCTAAGGCAAAAATGGGTATTTGGTTTACCTCCAGAGACAAACCAAACCAGCTTGGACTTACAACCACCTAGGGGCCGCCACCAACTAACTTCTCTTATGATTTTAAATTCATGTAGGCAATTCATATGCTTTATGTAAGATAGCTAGGCTGTTATTTATTTAGAATGAGACTAAGTCCTTAAACTCACTCCCTAAGAGACTAGATCATGTAAGGGCATGAAAAATGACCTAGATTTAGTGCAAATCATATTACAATTTATTTTATTTTTGGACAATCATCTTGACTTATATAGGATTCATATGTCTAATGCATGAGAAGTGAGATTATGGGCCAAAATCAGAAGAGGTGCTTCTACCATGGGGAGGTGTGTTTCCACCATGGCTCTCACAGGTCAAGCCAAGTTCTCTAGCAAAGGTGGAAGCCCTCTAATCAAGAGTGAAACAATATGCTTTTATGCATGATGTTATAAAAGAAATGCTCATTCAGCTAAGGGGTTCCTAATTCTTTTATCTTCATTTTTTACTTAGGCTTTAGGTGAGGTTATGAGTTTTTTATTTTAAATTTTGAGTTGTTTGATTTGGTGGAAGATTTATATTTTCTAAGATCTCATCAAAACCATACATCAAGCAAGAAAAAAAAAAACATGCCATCTTAATGCACAAACTAAACAAAACAACACATTTTATAAAGCTAACACAAATAATAAAAGGCCATTTGTGGCCATACCAGCAAAAAAAACTAAATTGGGTAGTCGATCTCTACCCTTATACAACTCAGATTACAAATGAATTAGTTTACAATCAAGTAAGGAATTCATGTTATGGGGGTCTCCATTCTTCATTTCTTCTTTCTTCTTTTTTCTTTCTTCTTTCTTCTTTTGGTTCCTTCTTTCTTCTTTCTTCTTTGGTTACTTCCTTTGGATGGTTGGAATGTGGATGTTCTAATGGCTACACATGGTACATATGATGAGATCTTATGACCAATGCTCATCCTAATCTCCCATACCAATCATTCCAAAATTTTAATTGCAAAAAATTATATGAAAAGGAAAAGTAAATCTAACTAACACCTGCAAAATAGAGATTAGCTAAACAAACCATACAAATCTCAAGCATGTATATTGGACTTACCACCCCATACATGGGTAACCAAGTCCACCTGGCCTATTGGATTATGCTTAGGGCTATAAGCATTTTCACAGCAAAAGTAGTTATATTTTTATTATAACGCCCCTTAAGCACAATCCCCTGCGGAAAATAATGATTAGACTAAATTGTCCTACCATTCATTCTATGCACATTCACCCTAACATCTAGACTAAAATAAAATATCATAAAATAAAAGTAAACATCAAACCATGCACTGCCCTAACCTAAAGCTAGAAGTGGTGACTTAGTCTAATGTGTGTGCTTTAGAAGGTTTGTGTGGTATGCTTAGCTATGGCTTTAAGGTTTGGAATTTTTAAGTGTGAAGATGTTCAACATAGATGGGTGGTTTCATTTAAGTTTTAGTTTTATAGATTGATTTTTAATTTATGATTTTTGTTAGGTTTAGATGAACCTACTTAATTACTAAAGGTTGTAAAGGGAAAAGAGAAGAGAGAACTTCTCTTTCCTTACCTACCCTAAGTAACTTCTAAAGTAGATTCATGTTTAATTTTGTTTAATGAATGTTTATTATGTGTTTTAATTAATCCTAAGTTTAGATCAACTCTAAACAAACCTATTCAAATAGAAAGGCATTTTAAGATTAAGTGAATTAATATCACAAAACACACATCACTTCATTTCTTTCCCAACATGTATAACATGCATATGAATGAATCTAAGCATATCTATACATACAAATGAAAATTTTAGCACACTTTATGATGAATGCTAAGTGAGTTACTTAAGAAAATTTGAATGATTTATGATGCATGATTTTCATTAAGTAGAAAAGAGGTTTTCTTATCCATCTTTCACATGCACACATGTATGTATGAAAGGCATTAGTAAGTATGGCACCATTGTTCACACCAAGGATGCAAGGTACAAGACCTACATAGGGCTACTTAAAGCCTCACAACCCCATAGTTTTCCAGACTAATATACCACTTTCCTTAAATACAAGCATATGTACAAAAGAAATGAATGGAAAAGAAAGATGAAAAAGTTTGTATTTGTTTGTTTGATTTATTTATGCAATTTATATGTGTAAGTATTGATGTCCTTCTTTAAGTTAAAGCATAGGAATGAATAGAATAGAGTTAGGCAAGTGTTATGTTTTCTCAAGTGAACTATACACTTTGCCAAATCCTATTCAAAACTATGATAAAAGAAAAGAGTAGGAAAAGTACACTATGCACATCTTTATATTTATATCCATATGCAAGCTTATAAATAATTATAAGTATCACACTTTTAGTTTTAGATGTTTTATTTATATATTTTGAAAATAGTTTTGGATTTAGTAGTGATAATAGCCATTCATATTTTTTACTTTAGCCAAAACATTCAATTTTGCATAAAGAAAATATCTCATTTTTAATTTGATTTTAGAAAAGAATGAATGCATGAAATTCATATGACATACACATTTAGCATGTTAAAGAACTAAAGTGATGAAATCATGTAAACACATTCACCTAATTAATTCCTAAAGATAATCTTATGAAATAAGAAAGTTTAAAGCAAATCATTTTTTAAGGAAGGTTTGATTTTGTTTTGAGTTTGAGTTAATTTGAGAAATGTGAGGTGAGTTTGCTTCTCCTAACCAATTCCCACATATGTTTGTTGATTTAGTTTTTTCTTAGGTTTATTAGATGATTTTTTATATGTTGCTTAGGTTAAGGTATGAATTAAGTGTGTTAATTATCCCTTACCTATACCACTTTAGAATACTTAATCAAATAATTATGAGCAAATGATATGACATAAAACCACACAAGGAATTTAAATCAATAATGCACCTAGGAAAGAAATGTACCTAATGCAATTAACTCATGATTAATGGTTAATTAAACTAAGGGGTTTAATTTAAGTACTTTCATAACCCCTCTCACACATGTGAGTAGGATTTTGATTTCCTTAATTTACTTAGGCTCTTGAACACCTAAGCATCTACCCAAGATAGATTAGTTAAGTTCTACAAAGTTTTAAAATTTTATGAAATTAATTAAGGGGTAATTAGTGAATTAACCCTTAATTAAGGTTGGATTAAGGAAGAAAGGGGGTTTAAGGAATATCTTAAGGAATGTATCCCAAAATTATTCTTTAAATCTCATATTCACTTAATTAAAACTTAATTGACTCAATCATAGGGTTAGACCACTAATTATACCTTAATTAAGCTTAATTACAATAAGGGATTGATTAAGGAATGAATAAGAAATTCCTCTAATAAATCCCAAGAAAATTAGGGAGGCATAGGTCATCCCATTAATTATGCACAAGAAGTTTGAGATTAGTCAATGGAGTAATTAGGGTAAGCAAAATAACATTCCTAATAAAACCTAAATCTAGAGAAAAGCACTATTCCAAATCCATTGAGATCATTTTTAGAATATTTTATGTTCAATTATCTATCCAATGCAAGTTATTTCATATTTTTCTAATTTTTCTAGGCTTATATATGAATTTAGGAAGTTTCCAAGATTAGTTAGGTGATTTAATAGCCTAATTAAATGTTTAATCTCATAGGTACCATGTGGACCGCTAACACCGCTTTCCATGTGGCGGTGGGATTCGATTAAAGTTATCACATTGTAGCTATGTCGAATATGCTTTCTCACCCATCGATCAAGGATCGATGATAGGTTAAAGTTGCAGTTCTAATGGATGAAATGTGGGATCCTACGCATCTTAATCATGACCATCCATCCAAAATGCATGGATGGATAGCCTATGATCCTTCCCTATATTTTCAATGGAAGAGGACATCCATTCATCTTCTATGGGATGATCCGAGCTCGATTGAGCTCAGATTGATCCCAAAACTTACCCACACCATCTAGGCATAAAGGTAAACACATCCAATAGCTAGAATTTCATGGGATGAAAATCCACTTCATAAAGCTCCAAACAATATTGAAATTATGCTCGATTTAATGGCTAACCTCCCTGGAGGTGATCACCGACACTCGATTCCCTTGGAGAAGCTTTGTCTAGTGGAGACAAAGCTTTGTTGAGAGTTTGAGGTCTTGAGATTGGGTAGATCCTTCTAGAAATCAACTCCACCTTGACTTGAGCTCGGTCTTGATCAAGGTAGCACCTCCCTTGCCTTTGGAGCTTGGATTAAGGCTTGGGCAAGTTTGATTGGGGTCCCTGATGAAGCTTGTGAGGGGAATTGGGTTGATTTAAAGTGTGGATTAAGTTTGATTTTGAGTGGAGCTCCCATATTTTCAATCTATGAAAACTAATAAAATGGAAAATGGGAATTGCTTGAGAGAGCTTGGGGAGGCTAGGAAATGACTTCTCTGGCTTCCTCTTGCTCAATCGAATTAGAGACTCATGGAATGAATTCAAATTAGGGGGAGTATATCAATCCCTTAAGAAATCAGATGACCGAGCTTCCACCTTCCATTTTGATCTAATTGACCACCTTGATTGGGTTTGTTAGGCTATTTAGTGTGCCCTTGCAATCGATTTGGCTGGAGGAGTGGAGTAGTAGAGCCTGCATGTGCTTAAATTAAGTGGAGGAGGGATTCCATGTGCTTAATTTCATGAAAGTGGTCAATTTTAGCCTTAGGTTGGTTGGGCTGACCCAAACCCATTGGGTTGGTTGCACCACACTCCCTAGTGTTCACTTGTTCCACTAAGAGGGTGCCAAGTGGTTATCGAGAGGATTTGACCATATTCTAAGTGGATTTGGCCAAAATTTACCCTTTGAACTAGGGTTAAAATGGTCATTTGAACTTAATTTCAATTTGAATATGTTTGGTATGTTTAAAAGTAGGTTAGGCCAAGTTTCATTGAATTTGGAGTTGGTTTGATGTGATTTGGCTCATGTTGACTCATTTAGGTCAAAATGGGTCAACTTGGGTCAAGTTGACCAATTGGGTCAAACTAAGGGTTGGGTCAAGTTTATATGACCATTTGAAATGTTTTGGTGGCTTTGGTTTGATTCAATTTGGTTTAGGTTTGAATTTGGTTCAATTTAGTTCATTTAGGTCAAATGGGTCAAGTTGACCAATTTGACCAATTTGACCTATTTGGGTGAGGTCATGGGTTGGTTTGTGTTTCATTGGTTATATGAAATGGATTGGTATCTTTGTTTGCAATAAATTTGTTTTATATTTGAGTTTGGCCCAAATTGACCTTTTAGGTCAAGTTGGGTTCATGGTCAATTAGGCTATGCTAGGTCTAGTTGGTCAATTGAGATTTTGGTCAAGTTCAACAAGTGATTTGGAATGAACTTGACCCATTGGTTTCAATCAATTTGGCTCAGATCAAGTTTTGATACATTTTGACTTTTTAGGTCAAGTTGGGTCAACTTGGGTCAAGTGGCCAATTGGGCTAGGTTAGGCTCAAATGTTGACTTGGTCAGTTCAAACATTGATCATGAATGAGTTTGAATCAATGGTTTCAATCAATTTGGCCTATAATGGATTTTGGCTATGTTGGGTTTCATTTTGGCTAAGTGTTGACTTGGTCAACCATTAGCTTTGACTTGGTTTGACCCAATTTGAGTGATTGATCATCTCATGATGATTGTTGATCATGATGAGAGGCTTAGATGGGCTTATTTCAATCCAATTTGGTTAGGATTAGAATTTGTCTCATAAGGGGTACTTTAGGTCACTTTGGCTTAAGTGAGCCTAAGTGGGTCAAATGACTTGGTCAAAACTTGATTTAAGTTTGATTAAACTCACATATGGACTTATGATTGAATATAAATCCATTTAATAGATTTGAAGTCAAATGGGTTTTTTTGATATTTCAAGTTCAAAGGGTGAACATGAGTTTGATTTTTTTTTTTTTGAATTGAGTTATGGTTAAGTGATTGAGGTTTGTATTTATATTTGGAATCATGATTGAAGGATTGATTGAATCATGAAGAAAAATCAAGAGTTTGGCTTGATTTGAAATTGATTTGGCTAAGTTCAAGAGGTTGATTTGAAAGGCTTAGGTTGAATTTTGATTGAATTTGAGTTTGATTTTTGGAGTTGTTTTTGGTTGTTTGAATTTTTATTTCATTTATATATGTGAATATAAATGAGAATATAAATGGGTTATGAGAAAATTTCATGAATTTGAAGTGATTTGAACTTGATTTGGGCTAAGTCCTTAAGAGGGAATCAAAGGAACTTGGGAAAGATTTTGAATTTGGATTTGATTTTGGAATTTAGGTTGATTGATTTGAATTTATATTTCATTTATATATGTGAATATAAATGAGAATATAAATGGGTTGTGAGAAAATTTCATGAATTTGAAGTGATTTGGATTTGATTTGGGCTAAGTCCTTAGGAGGGAATCAAAGGACTTGAGAAATATTTTTAGAATTTCAATCATGAGCTTCAATCATTTGGAATTGATCATGGATTTCAATCATTTGGAGGAAAGTAATCAAGTTGGAATTGATTTAGGATTGGAGAAAATCAATTAAGCTAGAATTGATTTGAGTTTGACCTGAAGGAAGGAAGTGAGGAATGTGGTTCAAGCTATAGGGTGCAAATTTTCCTAACACCCTAAGGCATGACCTATTCCTATGGCTAACTCTTCTAAGTCTCTAGGGCTAGGTTGAGTGTCCACCTAATCACTAGATGTGTCTTAAGACTAAGGAACTCCTAAAGTCTAAGAGAAGTCCTATATCTAAGATGGAGGGTTTGAGAGGTCATTCTAGAAATGAGGTCAACAAAGGGCACCCAATAGGTGTGGTGTGACTGACAAAGAACATCGCACGTATTGGTGTTGACTAAAATGATCAACAACACCAAATGATCACAAGCACTAACAGAGATGATATACTCTTAGCTCAAGGTGCAAAGAATCGAGCTATCGTAATGTGACTCTACTCATGTTAAAGACATAAGAGAGAAAGGAGGAATCCACTAGGGATAGAGTATGTGAACCTTCCATTAGGGAAACAGGTTTAAGTCATCCACAAGGGGATGAGAGGTTTGATTTGATTTGATCTCACTAGGGAGAGAAATTTGATTTGTCTAATTAAGTTCGGGGGGAATTTGTTTCAATTTATTGTTTGTTAAATTTTGTTTTTTTGACTCCACTAGGGATGGAAATGAACTCTCCACTAGAAGTTCAAGTCATCCACAAGGGAGGAAAGGTTGTGAAATTCACTGAGGGATTAGAAAGATTTGCATCTCACTGAGGAGGAACAAAAGATTTGATTTTGATTGATTGATTATTTTGTTTTGTTTGTTTCATTTTATTTTTTGATTTTGGATTTTGAGATGGACTCTATTGGTTTATGGATGCAGGTAGAGCCAAGGTGGCTTAAGCCTAACTCATTTATCAATCCAAAGGGGCTACTAAACTCATAGTAGGACTAGCCAACCAAAGGGATGCCTTTCTATATGCGATGTAGGAAGAAAGCATAGTAGACTTACATCGTCCAAAGTAAAGACCAGCTACTGGGATAATCTATTGGTAAGGAAATAGATTGAACACAACCTAGGGCTGACTATTGAGTGAATGTCATTGGGGGACTTAGATCGACTCAAATATAGTCAAGATTAATTTTATTTTTTAGTTTATTTTGATGGTCCCATCAATTTGTGATGGACCAGACCGGTAGGCCATGGAGGTCTAGGCCTAACTCAGATTTACCAATCCAAAGGGAGTAGTCCACTAACCACAAGGTAGGACTATCCAACCAAGGGGGTACCTTTCGATGTGAAATGGTCAAGTTAGGAAGAAAGCACAGGGACTCACATTTTCCAAAATAAGGAACCATTGGGGTGATTGTTTACCTTGGACAATAAATCAAACTCGACCTAGGGCTGACTATTGAGTGAATATCAGTGGGGGACTTAGATCAACTCGAAGATAGTCAAGATTAATTTTATTTTTTAGATTTGTTTTGATGAATTCCGTTGGTTTGTGATGGATCACTGAGAAGAAGCTTATATCAGCCTACACCTATCAAACTTACTGAAATAAAGGGAATAGCTTCCCGATCGATGGGAGAACTATCCGACCAAAGGAGTGCCTTTCGATTTGCAATGATCAATTCAAGAGAAGAAATCTCAGGTATTCACATCTTCCACTACAAAAGACTACGGGTGATCGATTTCTTTTGGCAACAAATCAAACCCAACATAGTCGCCGTATGACCATGCTAGCAAGAATGCATCATAGTCATACATTTCAATGAATAAGATGAGGTAACCTACTTGTGAAAACATATTGAACCCAACCTAGGGTGACTATGAGTAGTGACAGGACTCAACTCAACTCGTAGTCGCAATTCTATTGGGAGTTCTGACATACCCCAATGATAGGATGCCCGCTTGGGAAAAGGGGCCCTTTGGGGGCTTGAATTCCTAATCCACAAGCAAATTAAGTTTGTTTGTTTTTTTAGTTCGTTTTAACATGGACCCTATTGGTTTGCGAGGGATCAAACTAAGAAAGAGCTTATATTAGCCTAGACCTAACTTAGATTTATCGAACCAAGGGAGAATTTGTGCATCAGCTAAACAAATTCTCCAACCACAAGGGTGGCTACTAGGAAAGGGGGACTGTCCAATCCAAGAGTAACTCAGGTAGTGCCTAAATGGGGTCACAAAGGATGTCATCCAATATAGTGCCCACAAGGAGAGGGGCTGCTAAGGGCTTAATCCAAAACCCTGGAGAAGATAACATGGCTAGTCATATATCAAGTAGGTACTCGATGTCCAACTCAAGGAGAAAGCTCATGGATTCACATCTTCCAAGAGTGGTGTACTAACAGGGTGAATCATTGTCAGCATAATGAACATCAACCAACCTAAGGTGCCCATCTATTTGCATACACCTAGAAGAAAGCTTGGGGACTCACATCTTCCATAACAAAACTAAAGGATAGTATGTGCTCGAAGTGCCATCCAGTAGGGCGACTACGAATGAATGCCATTGGAGGACTTATATCAACTCAAACATAGACAAGAGGAAAGGAGCCTTTGGGGGACTTACCTAAATCTCAAATATACTCGACCTAGTTAGTGGATGATGGCTGGTTCAAGAAGAAAGCACGGGACTCACATCTTCTTAAACTAAGTTAGCATGAGATAGCTTACTGACTGTGCAGTGAAGCCTACCATACTAAGAAGGCGCTCATTGGTTTGCAATGGTCAAGTTTGGAAAAAAGTGGGGACTCACATCCTCCAAACAAGTGACCACTAGGGTGACATACTAGCGAGGTAGCATGTAGACTTGACCTAGAGCAGCTAATGAGTGAGTGCCAAAAGGGCTTGCTCCCACATTAAAAGAGCATGAGATAAAAGATATGTGTTTATTTTTGTGCAAGTGTTAAAAGGAATAGGATGCCTCTCGGGTTCTCTCACACCTACCTAAAAATGTTGGGGATTTTAATGAAATGGTGCCACAGATTAAGGTTTATTGTTGTTGTTGGTGCCACGGATGGCAACAGGGAATTACCACTAATAAAGAATGTTACTCGGGTTCCCTTGCACCTAACTTAGTTGTGCTTATCGAAATAAGATGCCTCTTGGGTTCTCTCAAACCTATTATAATAGTGTCGAGAAATGTGTTTGATTGTGTTTGTGTTGTGTTTGTGTTGTGAAAGAAGGATAGGATGCCACTGGGGGACTCTTACACCTACCCTAAACATGTCATGGCGGATTTGCAAGACAAGCAAACAACACTTATAAAGATGAGAAGATTTTGATGAAATAGAATCAGATTTTTGTTGATTGATAGAATGTTTTTCAAAACATGATTTTTATGAGTAATAATTTTACATACAGAGCTCATTAATTGGAAGCATTGGGTGTTCCACTTTATAATTAATAAGTTGACAAGATCCTCTTTGGTAGGCCTTCTCTATGACATAGGCACCTTGCCAAGTGGGTTCAAACTTGCCTCCCATATTTTGATGAGCAATAATTGGTCTCCTCAAGACTAACACAAGTTCTCCTACTCGAAAAGACCCAGGGCGGACCAACTTATTGTGATATTAAATCATTTTGGCCTTGTACAACTTGAGGTTCTGCCCATAGCACACACTCCTCAAACTTTGAGCTCTTCTAACCGCAACTTTGCATTCTCGCTCAGAAGTGATCTTGTTACACAATATATCCTTAGTGATGGGAGTGAACTTCTAAAGGTAGAACACCCATACACTAAAAGAAAATAGTGTAGATTGAGTTGGAGGTATGTGGTGCGACAAGGCTTCAACCAACGGCTCATTCCACTGCTTGTTGTCATCAAGAGTCTTCTTTAGTATTTGGATGAGAGTTTTATTAAATGCTTCTGCTAAACCATTTGCTCTGGGGTAGTAGATGGTGGAGTATCTCCAATCTATACCGTGTCTTCTAGCAAAGCTGTTGATCTTGGTGCTTTTGAATGCAGTACCATTATCAGATTTAATTCATTGAGGCACCCCAAACCTATATATGATATGGTTCCTAAAAATCAAGCAAATGCTGAGTTGTGACCTCTTTCAGTGGGATTCCCTTCACCCACTTGGAAATTGGCGCCTAAGATGAACCGATGCCCCTTAAGAAGGAGGATCGATAGGACCTACAATGTCGGTACCCCAACACTCAAATGGCCATGAAGTCAAGGTAGGGTGTAGAATGTTGGGTGGTTGGTGAAGGACCACACCGTATACCTGACACAAATGACATCTCCTAGCTACATCCATGCAGTCTATAATCATCAAAGGCCAGTAGTATCCTAGTCTTTTGATCTTGATCTTCATCTTCTGACCAGATTGATGCACTCTGCATAGACCTGAATGTACTTCAGTCATAATGCCATAGGCTTCATGTTTGTCTAAACAACATAACCACATTTGGTCAAAGGACCATCGATATAGGGTGCCATCAACAAGAGCATAAGAGAGAACTCTATGTTTCACGTGATGGGCTTGTGACTTCTCTTGAGGTAGTTTTCCAGTGTTCAAATAGTCTATGACGATTTCCTCCAATCCAGCTCCTCGTCTTTTTTGGCAACGACAACCTCCCATTCGAGAGAAAGTCTCTCACTGAGTTCAACATCAATAAGGGATAGGACTTGTCTATTTTGGACCCTTATTGGAATGGACTCATCTTACATGCTCTTTGGCAAGTTTGGCCAAAGCATCTGTGTTCTCTACTCGGGGAACCTTGTAGATGGTGACTTCGGGGATTTGGGCCAATAGCTTCATGGTATACTTGTGGTAATGATGAAGCTTGGGTTTGAGAACCTTGTAGGACCCGACAATCTGATTGATAACCAATTGAGAATCCCCAAAGATGTTGATGCTCTTAACACTGACTGTGATGGCTAACTCCAGATTGACAATCAAAGCCTCATACTCAGTTTCATTATTGGTGCATGGGTTGGAAAGATAGTATGAGAATCTCATCACATCATGGTATGGAGTTAGGATGACTATCCCAACCCTTGCTTTTCCTGGAAGAGTGGATCATGGTGCTTCCCCTTTATGAAAAGAAGCTGCACCATCAAAATATATCTCCCATCAGTGGTTATCAATCTCACCTAAGTTCATGATTTGTTCATCTGGGAGATCATCACTTATCAGCATGTGTTGCTAAGAAATTCGCTAGTGCTTATCCTTTTACCGCACGGACGGGTACAAATGTGATATCAAATTGTGAGAGGATCATGGACCATCATGCAAAATGTCTGGATAGTGTTGGTTGTGACATAAGATATTGCAGTGGATTGGTTCTGGAAATTAAGTTCACCTTATGAGAAAGCAGATAGTGTCATAGCTTTTGGGAAGCAAAGATCAAAGCCAGGTAATGTTTCTCAATAGGTGGATAGTTCACAGAATCAAGAGGCGAGAGGTAGAGCACTCTCCTTCATCATTGGCTTGGACCAACAAAGTCAGAGAGTCATCCAATGTAGCGTAGAGGATGAGTGGCTGCGGTATAGGCACTAGTCACCAAATGCTTGATATCTTCAAAGACATGGCACTTGTCATCCCACTTGAACTTAGCATCCTTTTGACAAGTGCTGAAAATGGCTTGCATCTCCCCAATAGGTTGCATATAAAGCATCTCAGATATGCCAACCATCCTTGGAACAAACTGAGTTGAGTTAAACTCTTAGGAGGTGGCATTTCTAAGATAGCTTTGATCTTTTTAGGATCTATCTCTATTCTCGTCATAGAAAAAGCCCAAGGAATTTCCCTGAAGCTACTCTGAATGCACACTTTAGGTGATTCATCTTGAGGTTATATTATCTTAATCATTCAAAAACTACTCTCAAGTTAAAGAGATGGTCTTCCTTCTCTCTTCTCTTGACTACTAGATCATCAACATAGCACTCAACATGATGATGGATGAGTTTGTTGAAGATCTTGTCATGCCTCGTTGGTATGTAGCACAAGCATTTTTAAGGCCAAAAGACACGACCTTATAACAAAAGATTATGATCGGGGTTCAAAAAGTGGTGTTTCTTTCATCTTCAGAAGACATCTTGATTTGGTTGTGGCCAGATGACTCATCCATAAAAGAGCATGAGGCAGGCAATATCCCATTAATTCTAGGAAGAGGAAAACTCATCCTTAGGACATGCCTTATTTAAGTCCCTGAAATTGAGGCATATGCAAATTTGGCCATTCTTCTTCTTAATTGGTACAACACTAGCTAACTAGGTAGGATATTTTTCTTCCCTGATGAGACCAGCATCGATCAATTTCTTGACTTCAGAAATGACCTGTTATTCAATTTCTAATCGCATGCATCTAGGAGTTTTCTTAATAAGGTTAGCGCTAGGATCTATTGCAAATTTGTGGTCTTCTATGTTAGGAAATAATCCAGGCATTTCTTCATAACTCAATGCAAAGCAGTCCTTAAACTCAATTAATAGCCTAACTAAGTCATTGGTTTCATCTTCATTCAGTGATGAACTGATGTACGTCGAGTGTGGATTTTCTTTTGCCTCGAGGATTATTTTTTTAAGCTTGTCTATTGTTGAATGGATTTCTTCTTCAAATTTTGGAGGTACATCCTCGATTTGAAGATCATCTGGATCATCTGAGGTTTCTAAACACACATCCTCATAAGAGTTGGTGTTGGGTGAAAAGAACCCATCAGACTCCAAATGATTGGTAACAACTAAGTTGTAATCATCATCATCGACTAGACCACTTTGTGTGAATCCAATTGCTCTTGATTTACCACTGCTATTATTCACTTCTCAAAATACCGACCTATGCCTAGACCATGTGAAAAACTTTTGTATAATCAAAAAAGTTCTTTTGCATCCATGGAAGACTTAGGGGTTTCCTTAACTACTAAACCTTCAACTTTTGAGATGAAAGTGAGGTTAAACTTTAGTCTTACATAATCCTGATTTGAATACTTTGCTTTATTTGGAGGCTTGGTCATCATCATGCATCAAAGTCACCTCCAATGGGGACCCGAGAGGGTTGGGCGGTATGCTAATCATATTATACTCATCCTCAGCTAGATTCCAAGTCTATGAATAGTAGGGGTACTCACTAGAAACATGATGGCATGGCCAAGGGGTCTTCCACCTGAACGCCTCTCTTTCTACCTCTGCCTCTACCTCTACCTAGTGGAGGTTGAGTCATCCTACCCACATGTCCATATGATGGAATGGGCTGTGGGTGGAATGTGATATGCAGCTCTATTTCTTCAATTCCCCTTTCTTGTTCACTTAAATTTTAATTTTTCTTTTCTTTTTCTTTTGCTCCTTTTTTTCTTCATTTTATTTTTCTTTTGAATTTGAATTTGGTCCAAGTTCACAAGAAAGGGTGTTTTGAGGAAGATAGTAGGTCACATCTTCATAAATCTCAACCTCTCTAACTAAAAATGGCTTTTCATCACCTTTGACACAATATTCAATCCCTTTTGAACTTAATGCGATGGAATCATCTTGTATCCAAGGCCTCTTGAGCAAAGTAGTGAATATTTGAATCAATTATGTAAAACTTTTGCTTGATCTTTCGTCTATCTCAAATGGTAATACTATGGAACATAAAGCCCACTCGCTTTGTTCATTGAATCATCTCAACATCATCTCATCTCCTCGGAGTGTAGAGATGTTGATCCTCAAATAAGCAAGGGTCTTTAGACTCATAATGTTCACCGACACATCTAGATCGATGAGAACTTCAAGTATCGCCCATGATGATGTAGAGGGGCGGTTGTGCTCCATATCCCAGAAGAAGGTCTTCATGAAAGTGATCCCCAGGTTTCTTTTGTGTAATGTGCCTCCTCACCAATAGCAATCAGCTGAGCTAAGCATATCTTAGGATCAAGGAGAGCCTTGATTAATGATTCCCTCATCTCTTTAGATTAGACAAGGGCATCATATATGCTTAGCTTAGATGGCAACTTTCTTAGATGAGAGAGGACATTGTAGTCCACCTTGGGCTGATCCTCCATAAGCATATCTAAGGGTGGAATATTTTATGGAGGGGCTTCTCGATCCTCAAACCAATGGCTTGTTTTCCTCTATCTTGAGGTGCTGCCCTAAGAGGTAGAACCTTACCACTATGGAGGTTGACTTCAGTGATATCTTGTGGTAGGGTAATGGAAGGTTCTACCTGCACGTCAGGCTCACCTACAACTTCTCCTATTGGACCCTCAGAATCGGATGATTCCAAGTCCATCTTAAGAGGTGAACCCGTAGTATTTAGAGTATGAAAATCTAACTCTAAATTAGAAAGAGGAAGATCAGAATTATTATAGTTATTTTAACTTGAAGAGTTATCATTAGAAATAGAAGCAGATAATCCATCAAAAGTAACACAGATGTAATTCAAGCTAGCTTTATTCTTCAATTTCTTGGATTTGATAGGAGGTACAAAGTAAAAAATCAAGTAAAGTAAGTGGGGTAAGGGATTTGATGCCCTTATCCACTGATACAAGAGTTCAACTAGTAGAAGAAGAAGAGATAGCTAAAGTAGAGGAAGTCGCTGATGTGGTAGCTGCAATGGAAGACTGGAGGCTGGACTTAGTCGGTGGTTGTGCTACTAGGCTATCCTGAGCTGGCACATGCGCTGCTGTTACTGAGCTCCCACCTTCCTTGAGTTGGCACTGGCAACTTGCAAACCTTCCTTGATGTTGGAGGTTTGAGCTGACTTAGGTACTTGGAAGGAAAGTTTCTTGATTTTTTGAACAATCTTTTTAGAGGTTTTGGATAAGGAGATATCCCAACCTTCTTTAGTTTTGGAAGGATCGCAAGTACATAATGGAACTAGATGGTTGTTCCATAAGGTATTCCTTCGAGATAACTATAGCACCGATCTTGAAGCTATGTTCAAGCCAGTCCTTGAATGTGAAGCAATCTTTCATAACATGACCTAGCATATGGTGGTAGGGGAAAAAGTTAGGATCATGGATTTTGCCCACTTCCTCCAGTCTTCTAGGTTCGTGTAATTAAAAATTAGGCTTCTTTAAGAGATTCTTAAAGATCTTCTTGATTACCTCCCTCTTAAATGAATAAGGCTTGTTAAGTTTAGCCAAAAGAGTAGGTGGACCATAGCTACCTAGCAGTGAGTATGTGTACCATTGCTGTTGATTATGTGGCTGAGGAGGAGGCGGTGTAGCCATGGAGGCTACTGTGGAAGCTGGTAAGGCTACCTCAGTGGTGGTAGAGGAGATAGAAGCAAAGGCTATTGAGGTCGTGGTCTCTGACTGATCTCTAGCTGGTTGCTTCTCCTTGTCTATCACTGTCACTATTCCTCGCTTCTTCTCATATACCTTTTGTGGCTTTGACTTGGGCAACTGGTCTTGAAAAGGAAACTATTTGGCCTCTCCTTGTAGACTAGCTGCCTTGTTGATTAACTTCTCAAAAGTTTTGATGGTGAAGCTCTTAAGCATGAAGGCGATCGGGCCATGGATATTCTTTAGAAGAATCTCAATGGCATGTTGTTCAGATAGCTATGACTCATATTTCATACTCAAGTTACACCATCTGAGAATGTAGTCAACAAGGGACTCACCTGGGTGTTATTGTACTACAACAAGATCACCAACAGTGACCGTTTACTGAGCTCCAGCAAACCTCTTGATAAAGAGTTGCTCCAACTCAGTAAATGTCTTCACTAAACTATTGGGAAGTTCAGCATACCAGTCATGCTATACCCACTAAGCTACTGATAAAAAGATGGAATAGTAAAGCATCACTGCCACCAACATTGCAACAACAAGTTCTAAAATGTGCGATGTGCTACCTCGGGTTTCCACTACCATCAAAACTCTTGAAGGAAGGTGGTACGAAACCCTTAGGATATTGGATTGCATCAAATTCCTCTGGGTATTGTCTACCCTATGGAATTGATGATCATCCTCGGGCATGAGCCAACACTTCCTTCACCTACTGCTCAACCATGGACTTGATATCTTCTTCTTGTATGGAGGTAATGTCCACTACCTTCCTATACATGCTGGTGCTACCTTGCTCTACTAGAGGTAAGGTCCTGGCTGGGTCCAAGACAAACACCAACTATGAGTAGTCTCAACTACGGTAGGATGAACTGATGGGGCTTAATTTTGCAATGCTAAGACAGCTGCTAATAGATCTTCAAGCCTCTTTTCCATCATATCTATCTTTTCATCATTCTGATTTATTTGTGCTAGGAGGTGTTGGGTCGAGTGGGCTGTGTCTTCTTGCTCGACCTTAGCACCTTCCATAGCTTGTTGCTCTCTGAGGAGGGATCCCATGGTATTTACCATGCAAACCCCTACTGAGTCTCCCAATAAATCATCTTCATTGGGATCAAAGTTGATATTCTAATCATCAAACCAATCATATCCTAAGATTTCTTATTTTTTTCATAAGATAATGTGCTACTATGTCCTCTAGAGAATGATCAATATGAATAGGCACAAATGACTTTGGCTGAACGGTGTGATCACTATCATGTATTAAGAGGCACCGGACCTCCCCTGCTGCTGGAGAATCAACCCTGAGGATTGTACTCACCGGAAGAAATGCACTCCTAATTATCACTGACTATGTACGGGGTGACACTCCTAGGAGGCTCTACCATCATGGGTGCAACTAAGTTATCATCTTCTTCCTCTATAACTACTGCAACCATCTTTATGTCCTATTATAAAGGTGGTGTTGGTGAAGGGATGACCACTATGCTTTGGGGTCGCCATTCCTTCCGCACCACACCTAGGGCAAAAGGTCAAGCACGAGAGCTCAGCCTTGCCACAATTGGCAGTGTAGATGGAATGGGATCCTTTGGCCACAGCTGGATCACCAAGGGGGTCCTCTTCTCCCCAAATGTGGCCTTCATGGCCTTTAGTGGAACTGGAGATGCAAAAATGAATGGGCGATGGTGGATGGGGGATAGAGCGATGTGGTGGAGACACCACTGACTCTCTCGGAACAGGGACCCTCCTCTGATGGGTAGTCCCGGTAAGCATAATAATGTCTGTATGATCGATGTGGGTAGCACACCGATCAAGAAAATCAATAAGTGGAGAGGCCACTGACTGTCGACTAAACCTCCGCCTCTCCCGACTAGTGATCTGAACTGAACTTCAAGCCTCCCTAGCCCTCTCTTGCTAATGATGCTTCCCCGCTATGGGGAATAATAGATCTCAAGTTAAAGCCTCGACTCATATCAGTAAGCTCCACCAACCTGGTGTAGAACTGAAGATATGACCTCTTACCCTAACCGGCGGGGATGAAATCAATCTGGTGGAGGTGAAGGGGATCCTTCTGGCATCCTCTTTGTCAGACCCAGAGAGGATGGAATGGGTTCCTTGTAACTAGCGTGGAAATTAAAATAGGCAAATCCTCAATAACTAATCATGTAGCTGCCTCCATCTGGCGATGCGGGTATGGTACCACTTTATCATGGGGTTTTTGTTTCTCTTTTGAGTCCTAGTAGGGTGAGTGGAGTAAGAGCTAGACCCAACCTTAAAAGCTAGGGAGACAATCCCTGGGATCAGGGGAGCCTTACCCTTTGAGGGTGCTAATGAGTGGATGCTAGCCATCACTAGGGTAACATGAAACAACTGGGCACACTCGCACTATCACAAACACTTGTACTGATGCTGGCACTGTAGGAACTACCACTGCCTTCCTTTAGTGAGGGAATATCAGAGTTTGAGGGCATATCAATCTGAATGATCGGCTTCTGCCCGGTCATTATGCTCTTGCTAATAGTGGTGAGGGGAGTGCCCTCACAGGTGATCCTCGCCCTCTCAAAACCTCATCCAAAATGAATGAGGTGGGCATAATCGAGTGGGAAGGTGGATTGATCCAGGCCAAGTCCATCCCAGGGGAAAAAACACATACTTGGGTCGCCATTTTGTCAACTAAAAATTGAAATTGAAACTATCACTAAATGAGAGTCTGCAATGTTGAAAATAAACTTGAATTAGATCTCTATTGATTTTGAATTCAAATTTTAGAAATTGAACCCACACTCAACATCTTGAAAGTGTTAAGTCGAGCTCAAATGGATTTAGAATAGATTTTGAAGTTTGACTGGAAAGAGGAATTTAGGATGTAGAATCCATTTTCAACAAATTTGGGTATGTTGAGAATGGCTTCAAATATTTTTGAAGAGATGCTTTCATAGGTTCATATTTTAATTTCAATTTGAGTATGTTAAAGTAAATGGTCAATTTGCTTTTATTTTGGATTTGTGATTTTTGGAATTTGTTCACTGAGTAAATGGTCAATTTTCTTTCTTTGTTTGCTTTGTTTTGTGAATCATTTTGTGATTTGAAAAATGGAATCCTTATTTAGAAAATTTGGGTATGCTAAAAAAAGAAGGATCCAAGTGTATTTTGTTTTGAACTTTTTTTTGAAAATAGGATCCTTAGCAAATTTGAGTATGCTAAGAAAATCCTAATGTGTTTCCTTTGATTTTGATTTGATTTTTGAAAATAGGATTCTTAGCAAATTTGAGTATGCTAAGGGAATCCTAATGTGTTTGTTTTGATTTTGATTTGATTTAGAAAAAAGGATCCTTAGCAAATTTAGGTATGCTAAGGAAAGTCCTAATTTGTTTCTTTTGATTTTAATTTGAAAGGTAGGATCCTTAGCAAACTTGGGTATGCTAACAAAAACCTAATGTGTTTATTTAGATTTTTTATTTGGAAAATAAGATTCTTAGCAAATTTATTTAAGAAAATCCTAATGTGTTTCTTTTGAAGATTTTGATTTTGAAAAGAGAGACTTCACTTTAGTAAATATGGTATACCAAAATGAAGTTCCAAATGTGTTTTGAAAATTTTTGTGAAATGGAGATTTCACTTTAAAAATTTGAGTATGCTAAATGAAATTAAAAAGCTGATTTTCAAATTTTTGTTTTGAAAAAGGGAGACTTTACTTTAGCAAATATGGTATGCTAGAATGAAGTTCCAAATGTGTTTTGCAAAATTTTTGTTTCTATTGATTTTGAAAAGAGTGATTTCCATTTAACAAATTTGGGTATGTGTGATGGAGATCAATTTTTGAAAGAGGAAATCTCAACTTAATCATATATGGAATATGTTAAGCAGGATTTCAAAATAATGTCATTTTATTTGGAAATCAAATCTTCATTCACTAAATTTGGGTATATTGAATGGAGATGTTCATATGTGCTTTTGGAAAATTTATTTTTGATTTTGTTTGAAAATGAAACATCCATTCAATAAATGTGGGTATATTGAATGGAGAGGTTCATATATGATTTTGGAAACTTTATTTTTGATTTTGCTTGAAAATGAAACATCTATTCAATAAATGTGGGTATACTGAATGGAGAGTTTATATGTGCTTTTGAAAAATTTATTTTTGATTTTGTTTGGAAAGGTGAAAATTCCAACTTAACACATGTGGAATGTGTTGAATGGCATTTCAAAGTTGTAATAATTTTTTTGTTTGAAGATGTAACATCCATTCAGCACATTTGAATATATTGAATGGATAAACCCATCTTCAAATTTTGTGCTTTTGAAAACATGATTGTTGAAAATTTATTTTTGAAAATGAGGTACAATATTTTGTGCTTTTAGAAAATGTGATTGTTGGAATCTTATCTTTGTAATGATGATCCTACATATAACAATCATGAAGATTGTTAAATGAAGGTTATTTAAGAATATTTTTGTGCAAAACATTTTATTATGTGTATTTTTGAAAGAGTGCTTTTTGAAAAGAAAGATTTTTATGAAGGATTTATTTTATCTTTATTATTTTAAAATGAACCTTTCCTTACCATAAAAATGGTAAGGAGGAAGTCTTTAAATATTTTCTTTTTATTAGATTTTATTTTCACCTAGTGGAGAACCCAACAGGGGTTTTAAGACCCACACGGAGTGAGGTCCTAAAACCTAAAGATGTTGGTCAGCTTAACTTAAGGATGAAATAAGCTAAGTGCCAATGGAAAGAAAGATAGTCATGGATTCATACAAAAGTACAAACCCACTATTGATACTTGGAGACAATGATCATTTATCAAAGATGAAGAGAGGAACCATCCCTAGTGGAGTCGCTAGAAAAACCTGTGGTGAAATATTTTCATTTCTAATAGTTATACTTCCATCTTCAATCTATGTGAATAAAATGAAGATATAAATATACTTCTTTTTGCATTTGGACATGATGTAGATCTGCAGATGTTCTTATTAGGTTGATTGGGTACAACATTGAGGAGAGGTGTACTAAGTCACCACCCTACAATGGACCTAATCACCTGAATAAGGACTCCTAAGGACAATGGGTCTGCATATGTACCAGAGATTCTTCCCCTACTTTACATGGAAAAATAAAGCAGGGTTTATTTTAAACCGAGTTCGTTAAGTTCCCTACATGGGCAAAGCCCCTATAGTTAATTACATCCTAAGGAAGGGGATTCCTTAGGAATACTCTCGGGTAAGGTAAATTATCGTCTCCAAAGATTTCAATAAGTAGGACTATCAATCAATTAGTTTATTTTAGTAGATCAAATGAGATTGATCAAAGAGAGAGAGTTATTATCGAAGCCAAAGGAAGATGAGTAGGTGGTGCTCATAATGTTAGAAACCTAGCGAGCATCTAAAACTATCCTATTGTTGGGCTTTACATTTTTGAAATTGAATTAATTTGTTTGAGTTGATATTTTATTAGAATTCTAAAGCTTATAATTCCACAATACAAGGTTATGGAAATGCCTAAGAGGTGTTGATTTATGCTCGTGGCCCATAAAGGGAAGTAGCAACCTCTGAACCTAAATATAGGGAGCTTTATCGAGGGCCAAAATGATGACCTAAATCTAAGGCAAAAATGGGTATTTGGTCTACCTCCACAACATAGGGTAAACCACCACATTTGGACTTACAACTGGGGTGGCAAACTAACTCCTCCTATAATTTTAAATTCATGTAGGCAAGTCATATGCTTTATGCTAGATAGCTAGACTGTTATTTATTTAGAAAGAGGCTAAGTCCTTAAACTCACTCCCTAAGAGACTAGATCATGTAAGGGAATGAAAAATGACCTAGATCTAATGCAAATCATATTACATTTTATTTTTATTTCTGGACAATCATTTGAATTAGGCTTATAGGATTCATATGCCTAATGCATGAGAAGTGAGATTGTGGGCCAAAATCAGCAAGAAGGGAGAGGTGTGTTTCCACCATGGCTCTCACAGGTCAAGACAAGTTCTCTGGAAAAGGTGGAAGCCCTCCAATCAAGAGTGAAACAATATACTTTTATGCATGATGTTATAAAAGAAATACTCATCCAGCTAAGGGGTTTCTAATTTTTTTATCTTGATTTTTAACTTAGGCTTTAGGTGAGGTTATGAGTTGTTTAATTTGGTAAAAGATTTATTTATCCCTAAGAGCCTAATAATCATCGATGCCATACATAAAGCAAGGAAGAAACTAGGAAAACATGTCATCTTAATGCACAAGCTAAACAAAATATCAAACATTATATAAAGCTAACACAAAAGAATAAAAGGCCATTTGTGGTCGGGCACCACTGCACAAACCCAAAAAAAAACAAATTGGGTAGCCGAGCTCTAGCCTTATACAACCCAGATTATAAATGAATTAATTTACAATCAAGTAAGGAATTCATGTTTTGTGGGTCTTCATTCTTCATTTCTTCTTTCTTCTTTCTTCTTTCTTTTTTCTTCTTTTGGTTCCTTCTTTCTTCTTTCTTCTTTGGTTCCTTCCTTTGGATGGTTGGAATGTGGATGTTCCAAAGGCTTCACATGGTACATAAGATGAGATCTTATGACCAATGCTCATCCTAATCCCCCATAACAATCATTCCAAAATCATAATTATAAAAAAATACATGAAAAGGAAAAGTAAATCTAACTAACACCTACAAAATAGAGATTAGCTAAACAAACCATACAAATCCCAAGCATTTATATTAGGACTTAGCACCCCACACATGGGTAACCAAGTCCACCTATCCTATTGGATTATGCTTAGGGGTATAAGCACCTGTACAACAAAAGCAGTTATATTTTTGCCCCATAAGCACAATCCCCTACAAAAAATAATGATTAGACTAAGTTGTCCTACCATTCATTCTACACACATTCACCCTAACATCTAGACTAAAACAAAACATCTTAAAATGAAAGAAACATCAAACCATGCAATGCCCTAACCTAAAGCTAGAAGTGGTGGCTTAGTCTAATGTGTGTGCTTTAGAAGGTTTGTGTGGTATGCTTAGCTATGGCTTTAAGGTTTGGATTTTTTAAGTGTGAAGATGTTCAAATTAGATGGGTTGTTTCATTTAAGTGTTTAGTTGATTTGGATTGATTTTTATTTGATGATTTTTGTTTAGTTTAAATGAACTTGCTTAATTACTAAAGGTTGTAAAGAGAGGGAAAAGAGAATAGAACTTCTCTTTCCTTCCAACCCTTAGTAACTTCTAAAGTAGATTCATGTTTGATTTTGTTTAGTGAATGTTTTATTATGTGTTTTAATTAATCCTAAGTTTAGATCAACTCTAAACAAAACTATTAAAAAAGAAAGGCATCTTAAGATTAAGTAAAGTGAATTAATATCACAAAACACACATCACTTCATTTCTTTCCCAACATTTATAACATGCATATGAATGAATTCTATGCATATCTACATAAAATGAAAATTTTTAGCACAAGTTATGATGAATGCTAAGTGAGTTACTTAAGAAAATTTGAATTCTTTACGATGCATGATTTTAATTAAGTAGAGAAAAGGTTTTCTTATCCATTTTTCACATGCACACATGTAGGTATGAAAGGCATGAGTGAGTATGATGCCATTGTTAGCAACAGGGGTGTAAGGTACAAGACCTACTTAGGGCTACTTAAAGCCTCACAGCCTCAAGGTTTTCCAGACTAATATACCACTTTCCTTAAATACAAGCATATGTACAAAAGAAATGAATGGAAAAGAAAGATGCAAAGTTTGTATTTGTTTGTTTGATTTGTTTATGCAATTTATATGTGTAAGTATGGATGTCCTTCTTTAAGTAATAGCATAGGAATGAATAGGAATGGAGTTAGGCAAGTGTTATGTTCTTTTCAAGTGAACTATACACTTTGCCAAATCCTATTCAAAACTATGTTAAAAGAAAAGAGAAGGAAAAGTACAATATGCACATCTTCATATTTATATCCACATGCAAGCTTAAAAATAATTATAAGTAGCACACTTTCAGTTTTGGATATTTGATTTATAGATTTTGAAAGTAATTTTGGATTTAATAGTGATAATAGCCATTCATATTTTAACTTTAGCCAAAACATGTAATTTGACATAAAGAAAACATCTCATTTTTAATTTGATTTTAGAAAAACATGAATGCATGAAATTCATATGACATACACATTTAGCATGTTAGGAAATAACTAAAGTGATGAACGCATGTAAACACATTCACCCTAATTAATTCCTAAAGGCAACCTTATGAAATAAAAAAGTTTAAAGCAAATCAAGTTATTTTTAAGGAAGGTTCAATTTTTTTTTGAGTTTGATTTAATTTGAGAAATGTGAGGTGAGTTTGCTGCTCTTAACCCATTCCCACATATGTTTGTTGATTTAGTTTGTTCTGAGGATTATTAGATGGTTTTTTATATGTTGCTTAGGTTAATGTATGAATTAAGTGTGTTAATTATCTATTACCTATACCACCTTAGCATACTTAATCAAATAATTATGAGCCAATGATATGACATAAAACCACACAAGAAATTTAAATCAACAATGCACCTAGGAAAGAAAGGTACCAAAAGAAATTGGCTCATGATTAATGATTAATTAAACTAAGGGGTTTAATTTAAGTACTTTCATAACCCCTCTCACACATGTGAGTGGGATTTTGATTTTCTTAATGTACTATAGAGAAAATTTCCTATGAAGGAATCGGGAGTCTCCTTTCATATCTATTGGTGAGAAATGAAAGAGGACAAGACCTTTATAAAAATTCATCTTTTAAGGATGCCTTGCAGATCCTCAGATGTACTTATTTAGGTGATCTAGTACGTCATCAAGGAATAGGGTACTATCTCGAAAGATAGAAGTCACTTTCCTTTAATGGACCTAATCACCTCAATAAGGACTCCTAAGGATGATGAGTCTGCATATGTACCAGAGATTCTTCCCTACTTTACATGGAAAAGTAAAGCAGGGTTTATTTTAAACTGGGTTCATTAAGTTCCCTACAGGGGCAAGCCCCATAGTTAATTACATCCTAAGGGATGGGATCCTTTAGGAAAACTCTCGATTAAGGTAAATAATCATTGTCTTTGAAGATTTCAATAGGAAAGGACTATCAATCGAATTTTTATGTTTGAAGATCAAATGGGATTGATCAAAAGAGGGAGTTATTATCGAAGCCAAAATGGGAGATAAGTAGGAGATGCCCACGATGCTAGGAAACCTAGCGAGCATCTCAAACTATTCTATAGTTGGGCTTTACATTTTTGAAATTGATTTAGTTTATTTGAGTTGCATTTTTATTAGAATTTTAGGACTTAAGATTCCTTAACATAAGATTAAGGAAATGCCTAAGAGGTGAGGAATTATGCTTATAGATCACAAAGGGGAGAAGCAACCTCAAACCTAAATCTAGGGAGCTTCGGTGAGGGCCAAAAGCACAACCTAAATCTAAGGCAAAAAATGGGTAATTTGTTTGCCTCCACATGAGAGGACAATCCACCGATAGCTTGGAATTACAACTGCCTGGGGGTGGCCGCCAACTAACTCCTCCTACAATTTTAAATACATATGGGAAAGTCTTTATGCTTATGCAAGATAGCTAGGCTATTATTTATTAGAAAGAGACTAAGTCCTTAAACTCACTCCCTAAAGATACTAGATCATGTAAAGGGACATGCTTCAAATGACCTAAATCTAATGCAATTTTGAATTTTTATTTTCATTTTGGGCAATTATTTTGACTCAGGCTCATAGGATTCATATGACTAATGCATGAGAAATAAGGTTATTGGCCAAAATCAGCGAGAAGGTAGGAGGTGAGTTTCTGCCACGACTCTCAAAGGTTAAGCTGAGTTTCTCTGACAAAGGTGGAAGCCCTCCAATCAAGAGTGAAATAAGATTTATTTGTGCATGATATTAGAAAATAAATGCTCATCCAGCTAAGGGTGCTAATTCTTTTATCTTGATTTAAAAACTAAGCTTTAGGTGAGGTTATGAGTTGTTTAATTTTTATTTGAGTTATTAAGTTGGGTAAAAGATTTATTTTTTTCCCTAGAGAGCCTAATCCACATTCAGGACACACATAAAGCAAGGAAGAAACTAGGAAAATCATGCCACTTAATGCAAAAAGCTAAATAAATCATCAATCAATTTATAAAGCTAATAAAAAAAAGGGATGTTGTGGTCAGCACCATCGCACAAACCCAAAAATATCAAATGTGGGTAGTTGAGCTCTACCCTTATACAACCCATATTACAAATGAATTAAATTACAATTAAGCAAAGAATTCATTATTATGAGGGTCTTCAAGCTTTATTCTTCTTTCTTCTTTTCTTCTTTCTTCTTCTTTTCTTCTTTCTTCTTTGGTTCCTTCTTTTGGATGGTTGGAAAGTGGATGCTCCAAGGCATCACATGGTGCATAAGATAGGATCTTATGACCAATGCTCATTCTAATCCTCATAACAATCATTCCAAAATCCTAATTATACAAATTTACATGGAAAGGAAAAGTAAAAATCTAACTAACACCTGCAAAATAAAGGTTAGGTAAAAGACACCACACAAATCCCAAGCATTTATATTGGACTTCTCACCCTACACATGGGTGACTAAGTCCACTTGGCCTATGGATTATGCTTAGGGGTATAAAGCACCTGCAAGCAAAAGCATTTATATTTTTATTTATGATAGCAACCCTTAAGCACAATTCCCTGCAGAAAAGAATAGTTAGACTAAGAATGTCCTACCATTCATTCTACAAGCATACTCCCTAGCATCCAATCTAAAACATATATCAAAAAACAAAAAAAAAACATCAAACCATGCACCGACCTAACATAAGGCTAGAAGTGGTGACTTAGGCTAATGTGTGTGCTTTGAAGGCTTGTGTGGTATGCTTAGCTATGGCTTTAAGTTTAAATTTTCTAAGTGTGAAGAACATGTTCAACTTAGAGGAGGGTTTCATTTAAGTTGTTTAGTTATTTTGGGTTTATTTTATTTCATGTTTTGATTTGGTTTAAGTGGATCCTACAATTAATTACAAAGTTATGAAGAGAGGAAAGAGAAGAGAACTTCTCTTTCCTTCCCTAACCTAAGTAATTTCTAAAGTATATTCATATTTTAATTTCATTTAGGTGAATGTTTTGATTAAATCTTTTAATTAATCCTAAGTTTAGATAAACTCTAAACAAACCTATTCAAAAGAAAGGCATTTTAAGATTAAATAAAATGAATCAAAATTCACATAACACGCATTACTTCATTTCTTTCCCAACATATATAAAATGCACATGGATAGACCCTAAGCATATCTATACATTCAAATGAGAGTATTTAACACACTTTATGATGCATGCTAAGTAATCCATTTAAGAAAATTTAGAGGTTGAATATGCATGATTTTCCTTAAGTAGAAAGGGTTTTCCTTATCCAAATTTTCACATACACACATGAAAGTAAGAAAGGCATAAGTGAGTACAACGCCATTGTTAACTAGAGGTGTAAGGTACAAGACCTACTTAGGGCTACTTAAAGCCTCGCAACCTCGGGTTGTCCAGACTAATATACCACTTTCCTTAAATACAAACATATGTATAAAAGAAATGAAATAGAGAAGGAGAATGCAAAAGTTGTTTAATGAATTCATTTTTGTTTATGCAATTTATGTATGCAAGTATAAGCAACCCTTCTTAGCTAATAGCATAGGGATGAATAGGGTATGGAATTAAGTAAGTGTTGGGTTCTTTTCAAATGAACCCTACATCTTACCAACTCCTATTCAAAACTATACCAACATAAGAAAGAAAAGAAACCTATGCTAAGCATGCCTACTTTCAGATTTGGTATTTCATTTATGTGTTTAGAAAAATAATTTGGATTTAGTAGTGATAATAACCATTCATATTTCTAATTTAGCCAACACATGCAAATTTGACATAAAGTAAACAATTTCATTTTAAAATTTGAATTTCAAAATTATGAATGCATAAAATCACATGTCATACAACTTAACATGTTGAGTAAGATCCAATGCAATGAAAGCATGTAAATAAACTCACTTCACTTAAATCCTAAAGACATTCTCATAGAATAAGAAAATTTAGAATAAATCAAAGTGAATTCAAAGTGCTTTTTGTTTAGTTTGAAGTTTGATTTAATTTTGAAAAGGTGAGATGAGTTTGCTATTCCTAACCCATTCCCAGATGTGTTTGATATTTTTTTTAAACTTTAAATAATTAGATCCATTTTTATGTGTTGATTAGGTGAAGGTATGAATTAAGTAACTTAATTAACCCTTACCTACACCACCTTACAAGAATTAACTAAATAATTATGAGCCAATGAGATGACATAAAACCCACAAGGAATTTAAATTTGCAATGCACCTAACAATGAAGAGGCCTAATGTAATTTAGCTCACAATTAAAAGTTAATTAAGCTAAGGGGTTTAGCTTAAGTAATTTCAAAACACCCTTTCATACTTATGAATGGGGTTTTGATTTCCTTAATTGAACTTAGGCTATTAAACACCTAAGCATCTACCCAAGGTAGATTAATTAAGTTATGAAACTTTTTAGAATTTTTAGAATTTAATTAAGGGATAATTAATGAAATAACCCTTAATTAAGAGGAGATTAAGGAGAGAAAAGGGGGTTTAGGGAATAGCTTAAGGGAAATGCCCCAACAATATTCCATAAACCTCCTACTCACTGGATCTGACCTTAATCAACACTAATCATAGGTTAAAATCACTAATCATACCCTAATTATGCTTAATTATATAAGGAGAGTAATTAAGGAAACCATATGTAATTCTTCTAATCAAGCCTTCAATAAATCCCAAGAAAATTAGGAGAGGTAGAAGTCATCCCCAAAAACATACCCAAGAAATTTGGGATTAATTAGAGGCTTAATTAAAAAGTAATTAACAAAATAAACTTTCAATAAAACCCAAATTTAGAAAAGCATAATTCAAAACTCATCAAAATTAATTTGAAAATGTTTAGAATTCATCTTTAGCTTTTCTTATCCAATTCAATTTTGCCTTTATAAATTTTAACTTAGGTGAGTTGACTTGGTATAAGTGTCTTGTAAAAAGGAATTAAGGAAATAAAGTGTGGAAGAAGTTATTAATCCTCTTTTCACTATTTGAAAATCAAGAAATAGAAGATGGAATGAGCTCTGGATGCTATCATTCTCCGATGGCTCATAGGCCTCACTAGCTCTCAATCAATTAGGAATTATGCATTTGAGTTTATTTGGGAGTATATCTCCACCAAGGATCATGATAATGAGAATTTTGATCTAATTGATCGGGTCCTTGATAAGTATCACATGATCTGCTTGAGCCAATGGATTGCCAACCTCCATGTGCAAAATTTGTGCTTGAGAGGAGTTTAAAATTTTAATTTTGACCATATGGGTTTGGTTGAGGACCAAATGGCTAACTCAAACCCATTAGGTTGTGCAAATTTCCCTAGGTCTTCTTGAGCTTTTAGAAAGCCTCAAGTGAAGTGAAGAGGTATGACCAAATTACCCATGGGTTAAGCCAAAATTTGTTCTATGGCCTAGGGGTAGGATGGTTATTTTGCTATTTCTCCACTTTGGATATGTTGTATGTGGAGAAACTAGGTTCCAAGTTTTAAGAGATTTTAAATTCAATTGGTAGGTTCGCTCATTTTGACCCATTTAGGTCAAATGGGTCAACTTAAGTTGACCAATAGGAAAAATTGGGAAACCAAGGGTTGGGTTAAGTTCATGACCATTTGAAATGTTTTTTGTGGCTTTGGTTTGATTCAATTTGGTATATATTTGATTTTGACTCATATGACATATTTAGGTCAAATAGGTCATGTTGACCTATTTGACCATTTGACCCATTTGAAGTAGGTCAAGGGTAGGTTATGTTTGGTTAGTCATATAGAGTGCATTGGTATTTTGTTTCCAATCAATTTGTTAAGTTCATTGCTCAACATGACCCATTTAGGTCATGTTGGGTGTTGGCCAATAGTTTTGGTCAAGTTCCACAAGTGCTTTGGAATGGACTTGACCCATTGGTTTCAATCAATTTGGCTTAGATCATTTTTTGACAATTTTGACCAGGTCAAAATGGGTCAACTTTGGTCAAGTGACCAATTTATTAGGAGGCTCAAATATTGGCTTGGTCAAGTTCAAACATAAGTCATGATTTAGATCAATGGTTTCAAAATTTGGCCTATGGTGGAATTTGGCTATGTTTTTCATTTTGCTATTTGACTTTGGATATGTTGGGTATGTGGAGAAACTAGGTTTGGCCAAGTTTTAAGAGATTTTGAATTCAATTGGTAGGGTTCGGCTCATGTTGACCCATTTAGGTCAAAAGTCAACTTGGGTCAAGTTGACCAATAGGTGAAATTGGGTCAAACCAAGGGTTAAGTTCATATGACCATTTGAAATATTTTTTGTGGCTTTTTGATTCAATTTGGTATATATTTGATTTTGACTCATATGACTATATTTAGGTCAAATAGGTCAAGTTATTGACTATTTGACCCATTTGACCTATTTGAAGTAGGTCAAGGGTAGGTTTATGTTTGGTTAGTCATATGGAGTGCATTGGTATCTTTGTTTCCAATCAATTTGGGTTAAGTTCAATTTTTGCTCAACATGACCCCTAGGTCATGTTGGGTCTAGTTGGCCAATTGGGGCTTTGGTCAAGTTCCACAAGTGATTTGGAATGGACTTGACCCATTGGTTTCAATCAATTTGGCTTAGATCAACTTTTGACACATTTTGACCCTTTAGGTCAAAATGGGTCAACTTGGGTCAAGTGACCAATTTGGCTAGGTTAGGCTCAAATGTTGGCTTGGTCAAGTTCAAACATAAGTCATGAGTGAACTTAGATCAATGGTTTCAATCAATTTGGCCTATGGTGGAATTTGGCTATGTTAAGTTTCATTTTGGGCTAAGTGTTGACTTGGTCAACCCTTAGGTTTGACTTGGTTTGACCCAATTTGATTGATTGATCATCCCATGATGATTGTTGATCATGATGAGAGGGATATATGAGTTTGTTCAATCCAATTTGGTTAGGATCAAAATTTGGCTCATAAGGTACTTTAGGTCACTTTGTGAGCCTGCGGTCAAATGCCTTGGTCAAAGCTTGATTTGAAGTTGGTTGATCTTGTATATGAACTTATGATAGAAATATAAATCCATTTACAAGTGTTTGAAGTCAAATGGATTTTGATCTATTTGAAGATTTCATATTCAAAGGAAGGATATGAAAGGGTTTTGGTTTGATTTTTGAACTAGGTTTTGAATATTTGATTGAAGTTTGGATTTATATATGAGCTCATGATTGTAGGATTGATTTAATCATAAAGAGAAATTAAGAGTTTGGCTTGATTTGAAATAGATTTGGCTAAGTTCAAAGATTTTGACTTGAAAGGCTTAGATTAGATTTTGGATTGATTTGAGTTTGATTTTTGGAATAGTGTTTATTTTAGGTTAAGTCTTTAAGGAAGGATTAAGGACTTAAAAAATTTTGATAGATTTTGATCATGGGTTTCAATCATGGATTTCAATCATGGAATTGATTTGAGTTTGGAGAAAATCAAATAGAATTGATTTAGAGTTTGACTTGAAGGAAGGAAAGTCAGGAAAGGTTTATGCTAAAGGTAGGAAGTTTTCCTAACACCCTTAAGGTATGACCTATTCCTATGGCTAACTCTTCTAAGTCTTCTAGGGGGTGAGGTTGACCTAATCACTAGATGTGTCTTAAGACTAAGGAACTTTAAAGTCTAAGAGAAGTCCTAAGCCTAAGATGGAGGGGTTGAGAGCTCATTCTAAAATTGAGGTCAACAAAGGGCGCCCAATAGGTGTGGTGTGACTGACAAGGAACACCGCACATATTGGTGTTGACCAAAATGATCAACAACACTAAGAGATCATAAGCAATAACAGAAATAATCTATCCTTATCCCAAGGAAAAGAAAGAATCCAAAGCTTAGTGCAATGTGGCTCTACTTATGTCCAAGATATAGAGAGGGAAAAATCCAAAGGATAGAGTGAACCTTCCACTGGGAAGATATTCAAGTCATCCACAAGGGATGAAAGGTTTGATTTGATTCTCATTGAGGAGAAAAAGATTTGATTTGTTCTACTAGGGAAGAGGGTTGAATTTGTTTCAAATTTTGTTAGGTTTGAATTTTAAGATGGACCATATTGGTTTGCAATAGATTGCACTAAGTAGGAGCCATGGAAGACAAGACCTAACTCAGATTTACCAATCCAAAGGGGTATACTACTAAACACATAGTAGGATTAGCCAACCAAAGGGATTCCTTTTGTTATACAATGACCAAGTTAGGAAGAAAGCACGGGGACTCACATCTTCCAAAATAAGAGGCCACTAGGGTGATCAATTGGCAAGGAAACCAATCAAACTCGACTTAGAGCTGACTATTGAGTGAATGCCACTAGGGGACTTAAATCAGCTAAAGAATAGTCAATATTGATTTCCTTTTTAATTCTATTTATTTTGATGGATTCATCAATTTGTGATGGATCAAACAAAGAAGGAGCTTGTAGAAGCCTAGACCTATCTCAAATTTACTAAACCAAAGAGAGTAGCTTCTCGGCCGATGGGAAAACTATCCGACCAAAGGAGTGCCTTTCAGTTTGCAATAATCAATTTAAGGCAAGAAAGCTCAGGAACTCATATCTTCCACTAGAAAAGATCACTGGGGTGATCGGTTGCTTTGGGAAACAAATCAAACCTGTCCTAGGGTTGCCCATCAGTTTGTGATAATCATGCTAAAAAGAATGTGTCATAGTCTTACATCTTTCAAAGCGAATGATCAACTCTAAAATAGATTGAACCCAACCTAAGGGTGACTATAGAGTGAGTACCGACTCAGGGATTTATCTCAACTCAAGTAGTCAGGCAATTCCTATAGGGAGTTCTGCTGACATTGCCTTAAAGATAGGATGCTTGCTTGGGAAAAGGGGCCCTTTAGGGGCTTGAATTCCTAATCCACAAGAAATTAATTTTGTTTGTTTATTTTAGTTTATTTTATCATGGACCGTGTTAGTTTGTAAGGGATCAAACTGAGAAGGAGCTTATATGGCCTAGATATATCTCGATTTAGAACAAGGGAGAATGTGCATCCAAAACAAATTCTCCAACCATAGGGTGGCTACTAGGAAAGGGAACTGTCAATCCAAAAGTAACTGGTAGTGTGATGGGGCTTAATCCAACACCCTAGAGAAGATGACATGGCTAGTCATATATCTAATAAGTATTCGGTGTCCAACTCAAGGAGAAAGCATGGGACTCATATCGCCAAGACGGTGTACTCACCGGGTGAGTCACGATAGAACATCAACCAACCTAAAGTGCCGTTTGTAAGCCTAGAAGAAAGCTCGGGACTCACATCCTTTATAGGAAAACTACTGGAATAGTGTTTGACTCAAGTGTTGACCTAGGGCAACTACTAAGTGAATGCCACTAGGGGACTTATATCAGCTCACAAGTAGTCAAGAGGAAAGGAGCCTCTGGGGACTTACCCTAAACCTCAAATATACTCAACCTAATTAGAGCATGATGGCTAGTTCAAGAAGAAAGCTTAGGGACTCACATCTTCTTAAATGAAGTCAACATGAGGTAGCTTAATGGTGGGCAGTGAAGCTACCATACTAACAAGGCACTCTTTATTTTGCAATGATCAAGTTAGGAAGAAAGTGTGGGACTCACATCTTCCAATAAGTGACCACTGGGGTGACATACTAGCTAGGTAGCATGTAGACCTGACCTAGAGCAACTAATGAGTGAGTGCCATAGGGGGCTTGCTCCTACATCAAAATAGCTTGAGACAAAAGATTTGTGTTTGAATGTGCATGTGTTTAAAATAAATAGGATGCCTCTAGGGGACTCTTACACCTACCTTAAAACATGTTGGGGAATTGATGAAAAGGTGCCATGGATGGCAAAAGATTCCCACCAAGAAAGGATGCCGCTTAGGTTCTCTCACACTTATCTTAGTTATGCTAATCAAAATAGGATGCCTCTTGGGTTCTCTTACACCTATTATAATAGCACCAGGAGATTGTATTTGTGTTGTGAAAAAGGGATAGGATGCCACTGGGGACTATTACACCTTCCCTAAACACGTCACGGTGGATTCACAAGACAAGCAAACAACACTTCGAAAGAAGAGAAGATTTGATGAATGGAATTAGGTTTTGTTCTTTTCATTAATGATTTTTTTCAAACATGATTTGTTTTATGGGTAATATTTCTTTAGATAGAGCCCATTAATTGGAAGCATCGGGTGTTCCCCTTTATAATCAATAAGCTGATAAGATTTTCCTTGGTAGGCCTTCTCTATGACATAGGGGCCTTCCCAAGTGGGTTCAAATTTTCCTCCCATCTTTTGACGGGCAACAATTGGTCTCTTTAAGACTAACACAAGTTCTCCTTCTCGGAAAGACCTAGGGTGGACTAGCTTGTTTTGAGCTTGAATCATTTTGGCCTTGTACAACTCAAGGTTGTAGCATGCCTGTAGGTGACTCTCCTCCAAACCTTTGAGCTCTTCTAACCGCAACTTTGCATTCTACTCTATAGTGATCTTGCTACCCAGTGCTATCCTTAGTGATAATAGTTGAACTTCTAAGGGAAGAATGACTTCAAACCCATTCACTAAGAAAAATAGGATAGATTGAGTTAGAGTTTGATATCTGCTGTGGTAGGCCCACAAGGCTTCAACCAATTACTCATTCCACTATCATTTATTATCATCAAGAGTCTTCTTCAGTATCTAGATGAGAGTTTTGTTGAATGCTACTACTAATACATTAGCTCTAGGGTAGTAGATGGTGGAGTATCTCCATTCTATACTGTGTATTCTAGCAAAGTTGATTTTCATGCTTTTGAATATCATTATCGATATAATTCATCGAGGCCCAACCTATATTGATATGGTTCAAAAATTAAAAGCACATGGTGAGTTGACCTCTCTAGTGGGATGGCTTCACCACTTGGAAAAGTAGTCATGATAGTTAAGATGATCCATGCCCTTGAAAGAAGGAGGATCGATCAAACTATAATGTCGGTTTTCCAACACTCAAATGGCCATGAAGCGAATGTGGGTTGTAGAATGTTGGGTGGTTGGTGGAGGACAACAAAGTGCACCTGACACTGATGGCATCTCCTAGCTATGTCCATGCAATATGTGATCATAGAAAGTCTTTTGATCTTCATCTTCATCTTTGGACCAGATTGATGAGCTCCACAAAGACCTGAGTGTACCTTAGTTATAATGTCATGGGCTTCATGTTTGTCTAAATAATGTAATCACATTTGATCAAAGGATCGGTGGAACAAGGTGCCATCAACAAGAGCATTGAAGAGAGCTCTCTATTTCACCTGATGGGCTTATGATTTCTCTTGAGTTAGTTTGCCGGTGTTCAAGTAATCTATGAACTACTACCTCTAATCTTGTCCATTTGGCAATGACAACCTCCCCTTCAAGAGAAAGTCTCGATGAGTTCAACATCATAAAGGATATAACTGTCTATTTTGGACCCTTATTGAAATGGACTCATCTTCCACATGCCAATTCTTTGAAAAGTTTAAAAGCCGCTATGTGTTTCTCTCAGGAACCTTGTAGATGGTGACTTGATTTCAAAACTTCATGGTATACTAAGTAATGACAGCTTAGGCTTGAGGACTAGAACCCGACAAACTGATGACCAACTGAGAATCCCCAAAGATGTTGAAGCTCTTAACACTGTTAGTGATGGATAACTCTAAACTGGCAATCAAAGCCTCATACTTAGCTCCATTATTAGTGTAGGGGTTGGAATGATAGTATGAGAATCTCATCATATCATGATTTGGAGTTAGAAGAACTATTCCTACCTCTGCCTTTCTTGGGAGAATAGATCATGGTGCTTAACCCTTAAGAAAAGAAGCAGCACCATCAAAATACATCTCTAATCGATGGTTGTCTATCTCCCCTAAGTTCATGATTTGTTCATCGGGGAGATCATCACTAAGCAGAGGATCAACAGGAAGTGGGTGTGCTGCTAAGAAATCTGCTAGTGCCTATCCTTTAACCGCATGGAGGGGTATGAAAGTGATATCGAACTGTGAGAGAATCATGGACCAATGAGCCAAATGTCTGAAAAGTGTTGGCCCTGTCATGAGGTACTACAGTGGATTGGTTCGAGAGATCAAGTTCACCTTAGGAGAAAGCATATTGTGCTGCAGCTTTTGGGATGCAATAATCAAATCTCGGCAATGTTTCTCAATAGGTGGATAGTTTGCTTCAGCATGGATCAGATGATGGTTGAGGTAGTAGAGAGTGCTCTTCTTCCTTCGTCATTGTCTTAGGCCAATAGAGCACCGAGAGAGTCATCCAAAGTAGCAATGTAAAGGATCAGTGGCCTACCCGAGATAGGGGCTGCTAGAATTGGCAGTTTCACCAAGTACTCTTTGATATCTTTGAAAGCGTGCTTGCACTTATCATCCCACTTAAACTTGGCATCCTTTTTGACAAGTGCTGAGAATGGTTTCGATCTCCCTGATAGGTTTGAGATAAAGCATGTTAGATATGCCAGCCATCCTTGAAAGGATTTGAGTAGACTTAAACTCTTAGGAGGTGGCATTTCTAAGATAACTTTAATCTTTTCATGATCTATTTCTATTCCCCGATGTCGAATAATAAACCCAAGAAATTTCCTTGAAGTGACCCTGAATGCACACTTCAGGGGATTCATTTTGAGGTTATATTTTCTTAACCGTTCAAAAACTACTCTCAAGTCAAAGAGATGGTCTTCCTTTTTTAAGCCTTTGACTACTAGATCATCAATGTAGCACTCAACTTGATGATGATGAGTTCATTGAAGATATGAGTCATGGCCCATGTAGCACCATTTTAAGGGGCATGACCTATAATAGAAGATTCGATGAGGTTCGAGTAGTGTTTCTTTCATCTTCGTGAGACATCTTGATTTGGTTATGGCGGATGACCCATCCATGAAAGAGAGAGAGCATGAGATGAGGCAATGTCCACCATTAATTCTAGTATAGGAAGAGGAAACTCATCTTTAGGACATGCCTTGTTTAAGTCCCTAAAATTGATGCAAATGCAAATTTGGCCATTCTTCTTCTTAACTAGGATGACACTAGCTAACCAGGTAAGATATTTTTCTTCCCTGATGAAACTCACATCGATCAATTTGTTGACTTCAGAAATGACCCGTTGTTCAATTTCTAATCGCATGCGTCTAGGACCTTGCTTAATAGGGTAATTTAGGGTTTATTAGCTTGTGGACGCTAGAGATAATCTGGGCATTTCTTCATAACTCCATGTGAAGCAGTCTTTAAACTCAGTCAATAGCCTAACTAAGTCATTGGTTTCTTCTTCATTCAGCAATGAATTGATATATGTCGGGCGAGGATTTTCTTTTATCTTGAGGTTGATTTCTTTAAGCTTGTCTATTATTGAATGAATCTCATCTTCAAACTCTGGCAATGCCTCTTTGACTTGGAGATCATCTAGATCATCTGAAGCTTCTAAACAAACATTTTTATAAGAGTTGGGGATATGTGAGAAGAAACTATTGGACTCCAAATGGTTAGTAACAATTAGGCAATAATCTTCATCATCGACTGCACTATCATCAATCCTAGTCCCGCTCTGATTGTGCTTCCTATTATTCCATAGCTTTTGAAGTATTCTAACCTATGCTTGGACCATGTGTGAGGAACTAAACCTTTCAGATAAGATTTTAACACAAGGCAGTAAAAGTCAAAAGCTAATTCATTAATTCTTTAAAGTATCGCCTCAAGTCTACATCAAGCTCGACTTGAGGATGATGAACCCAAAAGAACTTCTTCTACTGTCACCGGAAGACTTAGGGACTTCCTTAACTACTAAACCTTCAACTTTCTAAGATGTATGTGAGGTTAGAGCTAAAGTTCTAACTACCTAATAGTTTCACATAAACCATTCAAATACTTTACTTTGCTTGAGGCCTAGTCTTCTCTGCTTTGGATCAAAAGTCACCTCCAATGGAACCTGAGAGGGTTGGTTGTATACTAATCACATTAGACTCATCCTCCCAGCTGGATTCCAAATCTATGTGAAAAGTAGGGTACCTATGAACTGAGACACTCTATTGGTCAAGGCCAAATAGGGGTCTCCCACCTGAAATTGCCTCTGTTCTACCTCTAGCTGGTGGAGGTTAAGCCATTCTACCCACATGTTTATATGATGGAATGAACTATGGGTGGAATGTGATATGTTGATCTATTTCTTCTTCAATTCCCTTTTTGTGTACTTGGACTTTTATTTTTCTTTTCATTTTCTTTTATCTTTCCTTTTACTTCATTTTTTTTACTTTTGTATTTGCATTTGAATTTTGTCCAAAGAAGAAAGGGTGTTTTGAGGAAGATAGTAGGTTGCATCCTCATAAATCTCAACCTCTCTAACTAAAAATGGCTTTTTGTCCCCATTAACATGATACTCAATTCCATCTTTTCTAAACTTGATGCACTGATGAGAACAATCTTCTTTTGATGTATCTAAGGCTTACCAAGAAAAGTAGTGATTGAATCAATCAATGATGTAGAACTTAGCTTCGTCTTCCAAATCAACTATCTCCAAAGGTAACACTTTATAACCTAAAGCCCTCTCACCTTGATCATTGAATCATCTCAACATCATCCTATCTCCTTAAAATGTAGAGAGATGTCTTCTTCAAATAGGCAAGGGTCTTTAGACTCATAATGTTCACGATGCACCAATCCATGAGAACCAGCTAGTCTAAACCCATGTCGACATGATGTATAGGGGATCATTGTGCTCCAAGTCCCGTAGGAGGTCTTCATCTGAAGGTGATCCATTGGGCTTCTTTTGCATAATGTGCTTCCTCACCTATAGCCACCGAGCTAAGCATATTTCGTGATCAAGGAGGGCCTTGATTATTGATTCCCGCATCTCATTGGATAAGACATGGGCATCGTATGCTTAGCTTAGATGGCAACTTTCTTAGATGAGAAATGATATTGTAGTCCACCTTCGGCTGATCTTCCACAAGCATATCCAAGGGTGGAGCATCCGTGGAAGGGCTTCTGATCTTCATGACCACTTGTTTCCTTTCTTGAGGTGCCGCTAGGAGGTAGAACCTTGCCACTACAGAGGTTGACTTCGATAATCTCTAAAGGCAAGGTGATGGAAGGTTCTACCTGCACTTCATGCTCACCTACAACTTCTCCTATGGGACTCTCAGAATCATATGATTCCAAGTCTATCTTAAGAGGTGAACCCATAGTATTCAGTTGGAAAGTCCAATTTGAATCAAAAGAGAAAATAATAAATTATTATAGTTAATTAGACTTGAAGAGTTATCATTAGAATAGAAGAAGACAACTCATAAGAGACGGATGTAATTCAAAGTAGCTTTATTCTTCAATTTCTTGGAATTATTTGGGGGTATAATGTAGAAGTCAAGTAGAGTGAGTGGAGTAAGGGATTTGATGCCCTTATCTCATACATAAGAGTTCTACTAGTAGAAGAAATAGAATAGGCTATGAAATGGAAGAAGTCCTGTGGAAGTCAGAAGGCTGAGGCTGGACACGATCGATGGTTGAGGTAAAGGGCTATCTTGTGCTGACATATCATGTAGATGCCTGATGCAAGCTCACTTTCCTAGAGTTGGCACTGCAACTTGCAAACCTTCCTTGGTGTTGGAGGTTTGAGGACTGTGCACCTACAGGAAAGCTTCTTGATCTTCTGAATTATTTTCTTAGAGGTTTTAGACAAAGAAATGTCCCAACCTTCTTTGGTTTTAGAAGGATCGTATGTATCCCCAAGGATTACCCTAATGGAACTAGAGGGTTGTTCCACAAGGTATTCCTTTGGGATAACTACATCACCAATTTTGAAAGTGTGTTCATGCCGGTCCTTGAATGTGAAGCAATCCTCTAAAATGTGGCATAACATATGGTGGTAAGGGCAAAAGTTTGGATCATGACTTTTGCCTACTTCCTCCAGTCTCCTAGGCTCGAGTAGATAAAAATCAGGTTTACGCTTTCATTAATTTTATTTTTTGGTTTTATTAGTTTAGTTTAGGTTTTTTCAATTGGGGTTTAAGGTTTAGGTTGGGTTTTGGGTTTAAGGTTTATAGGGTTCTAAATTTTAGGTTATATGTTTAGAGTTTAGGGTTTATGGTTTAGGTTTAGGGTAAGAAGGGATTTGGGTTTAGCAGGAGGGGGCAAGCAGGATTTAGCATGTAGTGTAGGGTTTAGGGTGAGAGAGGGTTTTATTGGTGCAAAGGTTGAGGTTTAGGGTTGAGGTTTAGAGTTTAGGAGCAGGATTTAGGGTTTAGTGGTTGTGGTTTAGTGGCTCAGTGTTTTTTAAAAAAAAAAACCAAAGTAAGATAGTTTGATTTATTTTGTTTATTTTGTTTATTAATTTTAGTTCATTTTATTTTATTTATTTATGTTTATATTATTTTATTTAGTTTAATTTATTTTAGGTTTTTATTTTAGTTTAGGTTTGTTTATTTGTTAGGTTTAGGTTTATGCTTATTTTTTAGTTTAGTTTTATTTTATTTTATTTGATTTATGTTTTATTTCTTATGTGTAGGTTTGGTTGAAGTTTTATTTTATTTTAGGTTCAGTTTAGATTTTTATTTTAGGATTATTATTAAGTTTAATTTTTAGTTTGCATGTGTTTATTTTAGTTTATTTTATTTTATTTTAGGGTTTAGGTTTAGTTTATTTTGGTTTAGTTTATGTTTTATTTATTTTAGTTTAGTTTAACTTATTTTATTTATTTTAGGTTAAGTTTTTGTTTGTATTTTAGGTTTTATTTATTATTTATCTTTGTTTTATTTTTTTAGGTTTATTTTTTTTAGTTTAGGTTTTATTTAGTTTTATTTTATTTTAGTTTTATTTTATTTTATTTTATGTTTATTTTATTTTATTTAGGCATTTTATTTTAAGTTTATTTTATTTTCCTGCATAGTTTAGGTTTTATTTATCTATATAGTTTAGTTTTTATTTTTTTATTCAACCCATTTTAAGTCAGCTCAGTTTAGTTTAGGTTTTATTTTATCTATTTTAGGTTTTTCTTTTATTTTATCTTTATTAGGTTATTTTAGTTTATCAGGTTTAGTTCAGGGCTCAGGATTTAGAGTCATCGTGGATTAGGGATCAGGGCCTGGTTAGTGGCCCAGTTAGTTAAGTTTAGTCCAGCCTATATAGGTTTAGGGTAGGGCCCATGATCAAAATTCTCAGGAGGGAGGGAGTGTGGTGTGGCTCAGTGAGGAATTTTAAGGTAGGGAGGCTCAGTGTTGGGAGGGTAGCCTCAGGGTCATTAGTTAGGGTAGGTAGAGGATCAGGGCCGGATTAGGGTTTCTTTTTAAATAAGCAACCCAGTGCTCATAGTTTATTACATTTTTATTCTTATTTTATCTTTATTTAGTTTATTTTACTTTTATTTAGTAGTTTATTTATTTGGATTTATTTATTTTATTGTATTTTAGTTTATTTTTGTGAGGGTAGTATGTTATTTTGTAGATTATTTTATTTATTTTAGTTCACATTTTTATTTTAAGTTTAGGGTTAGATTTTAATTTATTCTTTAGGTTTAGGTTTATTTTAGTTTATTCATCTATTTTAGGTTTTAGTTTAGGTTTAGGTTTTTTATTTTAGGCATAGGTTAGGGTTTTGTTTTAGTAGTTATTTTAGTTGTTTTATTTTATTTTTATTTTAGGTTTAAGTTTTTTTTTGAGTTTAGGGTTTATGATTTTATTTTATTAGGTTTCATTTTAAGTTTATTTTTAGGTTTAGGTTTTATTAAGTATTTATTTTATTTTATTTTATCTAGGCAAATTATTATTTTACATTTAGTTTTATTTTGTTTAGGTTTTCTTTAGGTTAATTTTATTTTTAGTTTAGTTTAGATTTTTATTTTATTTTAGTTTAATTTTATTTATTTTATTTTAGTTTAATTTTTATTTATTTATTTTATTTTCATTACAATTTTGGTTTTAGTTAGGTTTTATTTTATTTTATTTTATTTATTTGCCTCATTTATTTTAGTTTTAGTTTTATTTAGTTTAGTAGTTTTCAATTTTTGGGTTTAAGGCCTAGGGTTTAGGATTTAGGTGAGGTAGGGTTTAGGGTTTTGGGTTTTAAGTTGTATGTTGGATTTAGAGTAGAGTTTAGGGTTTAGGCTTTGTGGTAGGATTTTGGACAAGATTTAGGGTTTAGGTAGGGTTCAGATTTTGGGTTGCATGGGTGAGGGTAGGTTGTAGATTTAGAGAGGTTTGGATTTATTTAGGTTTAGGATTTAGGTTTATGATTTTGGATTTAGGTTTAGAGTTTAGTTTGGGAGTTTTAAAAAAAAAATAAATAAGAAATGATAGTTTAGATTTGTCTATTTTATTTTATTATTTTATTTATTTTATTTTTTTATTTTATTTATTTATTTATTATTTTATTTAGTTTAGTTTTTGTTTTTATTTAGTTTTGGGTTTATTTTAGTTTATTTGTTAGGTTTATGTTTATGCTTATTTTTAGTTTTTTTTTATTTTATTTTTAGGTTTACATTTTATTTTTATGTTCAGTTTAGGTTGAAGTTTTATTTTTTTTTTTCTTAGGTTTCAATTTTAGATTTTTATTTTATGATTATTATTAGGTTTAATTTTTTAGTTTATGTATAGGTTTATTTTTAATTTATTTTATTTTAATTTAGGGTTTAGGTTTAGTTTATTTCTGGTTTAGGTTTTATGTTTTATTTATTTTAGTTTAGTTTATTTTATTTTGTTTATTCTAGGTTTAGGTTTTTTTTTAGGGTTTAGGTTTAGGTTTAATTTTTATTTTTTATGTCATTTTAGGTTTAGTTTTATTTAGTTTTATTTTGGTTTATTTATATTTTATTTAGGTTTATTTTATTTTTAGCATAGTTTAGGTATTATTTATTTATATAGTTTAGTTTTATTATTTTACGTTTAGTTTAGTAGATTTTAGTTAAAGTTTTATTTTATTTTATTTTTTCATTTTATTTAGGTTTAGGTTTTTTTTTATTTTATGTTTAGTATTCTTTAGTTTAGGTCAGTTTAGTTTGGGTTTATGGTTTGGGAGTTTTATTGTAGGTTTAGGGTTATAGGTAGGGTAAGGTAGGGTTTAGGGTAGAGTATTTTAAGCTTTAGGGTTTAGGGTAGGTGAGGATTTTGTGGTTTTATGGGTAGGTTGTTTTTAATTAAGACAGGTTGATTTATTTAATATTTAGTTTATTTTTATTTATTTTAGTTTATTTATTTTATTATTTGCTTTATTTATTTTATTTAGTTTAGTTTATTGAATTTAGGTTTATTTTAGTTTAGATTCTATTGGTTTGTTTTTGATGTTTAGGTTTAGTTTTTTTTTTAGTTTAAATTATTTTATTTTGTTTTAGGTGTAGTTTAATTTTTATTTGTTTAGGTTTTTATTTTATTTTTAGGTTTAGGTTTTTTTATTTTAGGTTTATTTTGTGTTTTATTTTTAAATTAGTTTAGGTTTTTTAGTTTATTTTATCTTATTGAGTTTAGGTTTAGTTTATTCCAGGTTTAGGTTTAAGTTTTATTTATTATAGTTTAGTTTATTTTTGTTTAGGTTTATGTTTATTTTATTATTTATTTTAGGTTTAGATTTTTTTTAAATTTAGGTTTTAGGTTTTATTTTAGATTTATTTTTAGGTTTAGGTTTTATTTAGAATTTATTTTGTTTTTTAAGTTTATTTTATTTTTTAGTTTAGTTTGTTTTATTTATATTTTAATTAAGTTTTATTTTAATTTATTTATTTTTACCTTGATTTAGGTTAGGTTTAGTTAGAATTTGGGTGGTTTCTTATTTATTCTATTTTTTTATTTTTAGTTTAGTTGATTTTTAGGTTTTTGGTTTAGAGGGTTGTAGGAGAGTCCAGGGTTTAGGGTTTAGGGTTGTTTTTTTTGAAGCAAGTAAACCGATGTTTAGATTTATTTAGTTTATTTTATTATTTATTTTAGTTTTGATTTTTTATTTATGTTTATTTTATTTTATTTAGTTTAGTTTATTTATTTTAGGTTTATTTGTTTTAGTTTAGCTTTTATTTTAATTTTATTTAGGCTTATGCTTATTTTTTTAGGTTTTTTTATTTTATATTTTTAGATTTAGTTAAGGTTTATTTTATATTTTTAGGTTTAGGTTCTAGGTTTTTATTTTAGGTTTATTTTTAGGTTTTATTTTTTAGTTTAGGTTTCGGTTTATTTTTAGTTTATTTTATTTTATTTAGTTTGCGGTTCAAGTTTAGTTTATTTTATGTTTAGGTTTATGATTTATTTATTTTAGTTTAGGTTTAGGTTTATTTTATTTTCTTTATTTTATTTTTATTTTAGGTTTAGGTTTTTTTTTAGTTTAAAGTTTAAGTTTAAACCCTAAACCCTAAACCCTAAACCCTAAATCCTACAACCTTAAAACCCTAAACCTTAAACCCTAAAACCCTAAAGTTACTCAAAACCCTAAAATCTAAACCCTAAAAACTCTAAACCTAAAGCCTAAACCCTAAGTTAACCCTAAACTCTAAACCCTAAAAACCCTAAACCCTAAAGCCTAAAGCCTAAACCCTAAGTTAACCCTAAACCCTAAACCCTAAACCCTAAACCAAAACCCTAAACCCTAAATCCTAAACACCAAAACTAAACCTCAAACCCTAAACCTAAAACCTAAACACTAAACCCTAAACCCTAAAACTCAAACCTAACCCTAAACCCTAAACCTTAGAACATTAAACCCTAAACCCTAAACCCTAAACCCTAAATGCTATACCCTAAAAATATAATAACTTAAACCTAAACTAAATAAAACATATAAATGGAACTGTATCTTTACAGTAGAGACAGTTCTAGTAATCTAGAGTTTTTTATTTGCTCTATGCGTGCTCATTTATTTATGTCATGGCTTGTGTCTTAAAGAACTTGGTTGGCTACTTGGTTGATGAAATCGAAAAGAGGAAATGTTGAATCTGAATTTGTTCTAAGCTAAAAAAAACTATAAACCCTAAACCTAAACCTTAAACCCTAAACAAAAACATAAACACTTAACCTAATACCTAAACTCCAAACCCTAAACCCTAAATAAAACATAAACCCTTAACATAATACCTAACTCTAAACCCAAAACTCTAAGCCCTAAACCATAAACCCTAAACCCTAAACTAAAACATAAACCCTAAACCTAAAACAAAACCATAAACCCTAAATAAAAAAAATTGTAAACCCTAAACCCCAAACTTTAAACCTTTAAATCCTAAAACCCTAAACACTAAACCTTCAACCCTAAATCCCAAAACCTATAACCCTAAACCCTAAACCCAAAACCCCAAACTTGAAATCCTAAACCCAAAACCCTAAACCCTAAACTAACCCTAAACCCTAAACCCAAAACCTAAACCCTAAACCCTAAAAACATAAAAACCTAAACCTAAACTAAATAAAACCTAAAAGTAAAAAAAAATAAAAAAACTTAAAACTAAATAAAAGAAATAAAATAAAATAAAAACCTAAACTAAAACCAAAACTTAAACCTAAACGTAAACCTAACAATTAATTAAAATAAAAAATAAAATAAATAAAAACCTAAACTAAACTAAAAATTAAAATAAACCTAAAAATTAAAAACCAAAATAAAATAAAACTAAACATAAAATAAAAATAAAATAAACATAAAAAATAAAATAAATATCTAAAGCTAAATCTAAAAATTAAAAATAAAATCTAAAAAATAAAATAAAATAAAACTATAATAAAAAATAAACCTAAACCTAAACCTAAATCGAAACCTAAAAATGAAAATTAACTAAAAAACCTAAAATAAATAAACCAAACTAAATAAAAATAAAAATAAACATAAAAAAAAACTGAAATAAATAAAAAATAAACTAAATACACTAAATAAACCTAAGCTACCAATTTACTTAATTTAAAAAATTAAGAAAATAAAAAAAGAAAAAAACTTTAAACCCTAAACCCTAAACCCTAAAAACCCTAAACCCTAAATCCTAAATCTTAAACCCTAAAGGCTAAACACTCAACTAAACCCTAAACTTTAAACCCTAAACCCTAAACCCTAAACCCTAAACCTACAACCCTAAATGCTAAACCCTAAACCCTAAATCAAAAGCCTACAACACTAAACCCTAAACCCTAAACCATAAGAAACCTTAAACCCTAAACCCTAAACCTTAAACCTTGAACCCTAAAACCCTAAACTTTAAACCCTAAACCTTAAACCCTAAACCTAAACTATAAACCCTAAATCATAAACCTAAATAAACCTTAAAATAAACTTAAATAAAACCTAAACTAACCCTAAACTTTAAACTAACCCTAAACCCTAAACCCTAAACCATAAAAACCCTAAATCTTAAAGCCTAAACCATAAACCCTAATCGTTAACCCTAAACCCTAACCTTAAACCCTAAACCATAAACTCTAAAACTTAAACCCTAATTCCCAATCATTTAGTTTGATTTTCGCCTCTAATATGTGAATTCATTTTAATCATCATTTGTTATTTTTTTATTTGGTCGGTCATTGCAAATTGATCAGGAAATGACTATGAAGTCTTGTCTTTTAGTTGCTAAAATCTTTATTGAATTGGACATTACCAAGAAACACCCCAAAGAAATGTATTTTAGATGTAAAAATTATTATTACATGCAAAGAATTAAATTTGAAAATTTCCTATCTTTTTCCTCAAAAAAATCCACAAGCATGATAATTCTAAATGTTTCATTCTTCATCCTCACCTAAAATAGAAAATCTATTAAGGAAACTTATGCTCCTAACCCTAATAATAATATTAAATATAAAAAAACAACTTTGGAAAAATGATTCTTTGAATGTTCTAATAAGGTGATTTACCTTTCACTTCTTCCGAGCAATTGAAGGCTTCTAATGTGAACAATAATCTAAACTTTGAATCGATTTTCCTCCAATTTGATCCTTGCATCCTTGCTGGCTTTGATAGATAAAAATGAAGCTTTAATGGAGAACAAAATTGAGGAATTTAATACTATGCATCATTCTAATTCAATGGAGAATATGGCTTTAATACCTCATGATAATCAAGTTGATAAAATTGATTCCACATTCCAAATTCAGGATGATTTAGCTTCTCAAAAATATTTTCTTTTATCTAATAATTTGGCTAATGTTGAGGAAGGGTTTGGTGTTCCCACTTACTTTTTTAATAAATTAATTTTTGCTCACTCCCTTGCTATTTCCAAAGCTCATTTATTTTAATAAATTATATTATCTTGGAAGAAGAAGAATTCACTTCTCATCAAAGATTTCTCCTAAATCTGTGACTAATGTTGCTAAATCCTTTTGATGATGCTTCAAAGGGCAAAGAAAATGGTCTCCAAACTTTCTATTCAAAAGAAAAAATGTTAAAATTCTCCTACCAAATTGCTAAGAAACACTAGAGCTATTGTGGCCTCCCTCTTCTCTCAAATAACTTTTATTCACTTTCTTTTCCTTATGTTTTATTTTTTTAGTTTTGAATGTTAGAGGATTTTACCCTCTATTTGTAACCATATTAGAAATCTTTGTTGTATCCATAATATTTTTTTACTTATTATTCTCGAGCCACTTATTCATGCTAATAAAATTAACCATGTTGCTAGAATGATTGGTTTCAATAATTTTTTCTCTAATGTTAGCAATAAGATTTGGTGTTTTTGGATTAAATTTGTAGACATTTCTATTCTTGATGATTTTCATCAAGTTGTCAATGCTTAAATCTCTTATGGTGATTATTGTGTTTTGGACTCTTTTATTTATGCATCTTGTAATAGATCTGGTTGAAATCTTCTTTGGGATAACTTGAAAATTTTGCCAACTTTGTCAATAAACCTTGGTTTGTTGGTGGTGATTTCAACAGTATTTTGTTCTCTTCTGAATGATGTGGTGGTTGCTCTCCTAATATTCATTCCATGGAAGATTTTTCTAATATGATCCTTGATTGTAATTTGAATAATATTGGCTTTAAGGGTTCTAATTATACTTGGCAAAACTCTAGACTTTGGCAAAGGTTGGACTAATTCTTTTAATACTCATTGGATTACCTGGACTATTACTTCTATAGTTCATTTAAGCGAACCTTGTTTGACCATGCTCCTCATTTGGTTTCTATTAAAAATAATTCTAATAGATTAAAGAATTTCTCTCCTTTCAGATTTGAACATATGGATTGATATTAATGTTGACCTCAATTTGGAGTGAGTTCTCAACCTCCTCTCTTAGAATTAGGGATCTTCTAGACACTAAGACTTCTTAGTCATAAGACACTTCTAGTTATTATGAACACTTAACCTAAACCTAGAGACTTTGAAGGGTTAATCATAGGATTCGGCTATGCCTTTGGGATTAAGGAGACTCACCTACTCTATAGCCTAAATTCAACCTGTGTTCACCTTGTCAAACCAAACCTCAAATTAAATTCAAATATAAAAATCCAAATCAAAATCTAAATCAAATGATTGAATCCCATGATCGAAATCCTTCTTAAGCCCTATGATTTATCTTATGGACTAGCCTTAGCCAAATCCAAATCAATCTAAATTCAACTGATTTTCTCAAAGATAAATTCAACCCTTCAATCAATTTATCAAATTCAAACTCAAACTCAACTTCAAATCATGATCCAAACCAAAATCCAAATAAAATCAAATCTAAATCGAAACCCTTAAGCCAATTTTGTGGACTTAGCCATGTTCTTCCTAAAATCAATCAATCCTTCAATCCTCATTCCAAGTTCTACCTAAAATCATAATATAAACCATCAAGTAAATCATTCATATTAGAATTCAAAATCAAATGCAATTTTAGTCAAGTTTAAGCCTAAATTAAATTAAATCATGATTTGTTAAGTCACTAATATATATAAAAAAGAAAATGATAATAACAAACAAAAAAAATTATAATTTAACATACACAATCCATTTTAAATCTAAAATGAACTACAAAGAGAGAGAGAGAGAGAGAGATTAAACCAATTCTAAACTTCAAATCAAATTTATTCAAAATTAAATCAAAATAAAAACTAAAAAAAATGTTATATATATAATATATTAACCATTAAATTAAAATAATTAATTTATCAAATTATTGAATCCATATTATCAATAATTATTAATCATAATTAAAATTATCTTATTTTATACATATAACTTATAAATTATCATTCAATTATTTACTAAAGTTATTAAAATTATGTAAAACTTTTAAAATCATTTATTTAAAAAAAATCAGGTTTCACCAAATTTTAAAAAAAAAAGTGAAAAAGACAACTATTAAATGACCTACGCCTTGCTAGTTTATTTGATCATGACAACGCATAAAAAATGTAAAAAAAGAAAGAAATAATAATAGGGAATGTTGGAGAAGTTGAGGCATGTAGGACAAAGTTGACATCTCTCTCTCTCTCTCTCTCTCGACTAGCAAAAACATGACACGCTAAAAAATGAGGCCCCATCTTTTTTTTCATCTCCTTCGCCAAGAGAAGTCAAGCCCCTCTCATTCTACTTCACTTGAGAACACCTCTCCCATCCCATCCAACCCTAAAAAAATAAAAAAAGCTCTCGAGCACCTCTCCTCAACGCAGTCAAAATGAACTCTCCTCACGCCCATCTCTTCCTCTCAACCAAGCTACATCCATGCCTCCCTCTTCCTCCAACAAGTGACCTCTCTTCCCTCACTTGCTCCAAAACTAAGACACACATTAGCATGCAGTAGTGATCGAGACTTCCTTGATCCCACTAGCCCCATAAATGCTACCCGCAAAAAAGCACATGAGACATCCTATGAATTTTCTATTGATCAAACCATGCCACTCAGAGAAGTGTGCCACCAAAGAACTCTCCTCTATGCCTCCATACTCTTTTCATAAAGACCATGACTTTCTAGCCCCAAGCTGCGTCCCATTCTTCATCGCTTCTCCCATTGTATCAGGAGAAGAACCCCTTCAAAGGTCTCCAGATGGTTCTCTGATTAAGTGTGAAGAAAGAATCCCTACCTAAAAATTGTCAAGGCTGCCTGTCCTCCACGAGTCTGCTGAGGTCCCTTTGGAGGAGATCAGACGT
>CM038214.1:344937588-345048892 GCA_021442155.1 Cymbidium sinense | reverse complement strand
CTTAGAATTAAAAAAATAGTTTCCTCCTACTTGAAAAGCTCTAGGATGGACCAACTTGTTGTGAGCTTGAATTATTTTAGCTTTGTACAACTTGAGGGTTCATCATGACCGTAGGCATCTCTCCTCCAAACCTTTGAGCTCTTCTAACCGCAACTTGGTGTTCTGCTATGTTGTGATCTTGCTACCCACAACTATCCTAAGTGATGGGAGTTGGATTTCTAATGGTAGAACGGCTTCAAACCCATACACTAAGGAGAAAGGAGTAGACTGAGTTAGAGTTCTATATGTGGTGTGGTAGGCCCACAAGGCTTCTTCTAAGACATTTTCCCTCGGGTAGTTGATGGTAGAATATCTCCAATCTATGCTATGTCTCTAGGTAAAGTAGTTAATCTCTGTACTCTTGAATGCAATAACATTATCAGATATAATTCATCAAAGAACTCTGAACCTATATACGATATGGTTCCTAAAAAATTGAGCAAATGTCAAGCTGTGACATCTCTAAGTAGAATTGCCTTGACCATTTACAAAAGTAGCCAAGAGTAGCTAAGATAAACCGATAATCCTTAAAGAAGGAGGATCAATCAAACCCACTATGTCGACTAACACTTGAATGGCCATGAGGCCAATGTAGGATGTAGAATGTTGGGTTGGTGGGACCACACCGTATTTGACATTGGTGGCATCGCTTGCCATATCCATGTAATATTTAATCATCAAGGCCGTAGTATCCTAGTCTGATCTTGGCTTTCATCTTGACCGGATTGGTTATTCACATAATCGATTGTACCACGATCTTGGGCTTCATGCTTGTCTAAAACAACATAACCACATATGATCAAAAGACGTATAAGACACCATCCAGAAGAACATAGGAAAGTACTCTCTACTTCATCGGATGGACTTGGGACTTCTCTTAAGGTAGTTTGCATTTATTTAGGTAATCCATGAATGGTTGCCTCCAATCTAACTCTCATCCTTCTTGGCAATGGCATCCTCCCTTCAAGAGAGTACTTTTGATGAGTTTAATATCAATAAGGGATAAGACTTGTCTATTTTGGACCTTTATTGATATGAACTCATCCTCCAAACATGCCAACTCCAAGCTTGGCTAAAGCATATGCTATGGCATTCTCTCCTCGAGGAATCTTATAAATGGTAACCTCTAGGATTTGGGGCAACAACTCCATGGTGTACTTGGTAGTGATGGAGCTTAGCTTTATAACCTTATAGACCCATGATTTGGTTGATAACTAGCGAGAATCAAGATGATGATGTTCTGATGCTTAGAGTAATGGCTAACTCACCAACAATCGAGCCTCATATTCACTCTTCATTATTGGTACAAGGATTGGATGATATGAGAATCGATCACATCACGGTCCGAGTTAAGAGAACTATTCCTACCCTTGCCTTTCTTGGAATAGTAGATTGTGGTTCTTCTCCTCTTTGAGAGGAAGCTGCACCATCAAAGTACATCTCTTAGTGGTGAATGCTAGTATCCCCTAAATTCATGATTTGTTCATCGGGAGATCATCACTAAGCAAAGAGTCAGCAGGAAGTGGGGTGTGCTACTAAGATATCTGCTAGCGCTTGTCCTTTCACTGCATGGAGGGGTACAAAGGTAATGTTAAACTATGAGAAGATCATGGACCATCATGCCAACCATCTAGATAGCATCGACCGTGTCATGAGATACTATAGTGGATTAATCCTAGAGATTAAGTTCACCTTATGAGGAAGCATGTAGTGTTGTAGCTTTTGGGATGCAAAGATTAAAGCTAGGCAATGATTCTAAATGGGTGGATAATTAGCCTCAGTAGGATTAGATGATGGCTGAGGTAGTATAGTGCATTTTCCTTCCATTTGTTATTGGCTTGGGCCAACAAAGCACTAAGGGAGTCATCTAATGCAGAGTAAAGTATGAGGCTTGCCCGGATAGGCCCGCTAGAACCGCATCATCGGTAATGCTTGAAGTCTTCAAGGCATGCTCACACTTATCATCCCACTTGAACTTGGCATCCTTTTGACAAGAGAATGGCTAACATCTTCTTAATAGGTTGGATATAAAGCATCTTAGATATGCTAACCACCCTTGGAATGATCCGAGTTGAGTTAAACTTTTAGAGGCATTTCTAATATCACCTTGATCTTCTCGATCACCCCAGTGTTGGACAACAAATCCAAGGAATTTCAAGCTACTATGAATGCACACTTGGGGGTTCATTTTGAGGTTAAATTATCTTAATGTTTGAAAACTACTCTCAAGTCAAAGAGATGGTCTTCTTTTCTCTACTTTTGACCATGAGATCACATAGCACTCGACTTGATGATGAATGAGTTCATCGAAGATTTGAGTGATAGCCCACTGTATATAGCACCGACATTTTTAAGGATAAAGGGCTTGACCATATAGCAATAGATTTCGAATGGTTCAAAAAGTAGTGTTTATTTTATCTTCGGGCAATCTTTATTTGGAATCTAATGTCGCTCCACTTCCTCCTCCAAGTCTATTTTCCCTTTTTATTTTCTTTTTTCATTTTCTCTTTTCTTTTTCTCTTTCTTTCTTTTTTTCTTTTATTTTTTTAAACTTTGGCCAAGTTCATGAGAATAGACTTGTTGACTTTGTGGAGGTAGTAAGTGCATCCTCATATATGCCAACCTTATGAACTAAATGACTTGAGATCTCCTTTGACATAGATGATCCCACCTCGACAAACTTCATATCGATGTAGAGAAGATGGAACTATGTTGTTCTCATGTATCCATGGTCTCCCAAGAAAAGCTTTGAAGGATGTATCTAAGTCTATAATGTGAAACTTGGCTTCGATCTTCCAATCATCTATCACCAAGGGCAACACTGTCGAGCCTAAGGCTTATTGACCTCACTTTTGGAGTGCGAATTCAATCTTCCTATCTTAGGCTTAGGAGTATTCTAGATACTAAGACTTTCATAGTCATAAGACACTTCTAACAATCAGGTAAACACTTAACCCAAGCCTAAAGACTTAGAAGGGTTAACCATAGGTTAGGTTGTGGGATTAGGATAATCCACCTACCTACAACCCAAATCCAATCCATGTTCACCTTCTCAAACCAAACATCAAGTTCAATTCAAACATCATTCAAATCCAAATCCAAACCCAAATTCAAAACCAAATGAAGCCCATGATCAAATCCAAACTTGAAACCCTTCCTAAGCCATATGACCTATCCCATGGACTTAGCCAAATTTTAATCTAAATCAATCCAAAATCAATTGATTTTCTCATAATCATTTTATATTTTCAATCATCTTCCTAAATATAAATCAAATCTACATTCAAATGATCAAAACTAAATGAAACTAAATCAAATTAAATTAAAACCCTTCCTAAGCCATATAACCTATCCACGGACTTAGCCAAATCTTAATCCAAATTAAGTCAAACTCAATTGATTTTCTCACAAATCAATCATATTTTCAATCATCTTCACAAATTTAAATGAAATATACATTTAAATCATCAAAATTAAATCAAACCAAATCAAAATCCAAACTTAGCCACATGACTCAACTCCATGGACTTAAAAATTCCATCATTCCAAAACCCAAATTCAATTGATTTTCTCATGAATCAATCATGCCTTCAATCATATTCACAAATATAAATGAAATCTACAGTCATCAAGGCAAACCAAAATCAACCCAAATCAAACCCAACTTAACCCATTTGACTTGAAATGTTCAAAAGAACCAAAACCCATTTGAACCCAAGCTAATTGTAATTGAATTTATATATCAATCCCAAATCCATATATAAACTCAACTAAATCAAACTCAGCCCAAAATCAAACCAACTAAACCCAATTGGTCCACTTGACCCAAAGTGGCCAATTGACCTATTTGAGCCAAGTTCTAAACCTTCCCAAATTGGATTGAACCAAGCCCATCAAAACCTCCCATCATGATTGTTGATCACCCTAGGTTGATCAATTATCACAAATTAGGTCAAACCAAGTCAAACCCTTAACTCATATGAACCCAAACTAGCCAAATTGTAACCTAAGATTCAAATCCCTTGAAACCAATATTTCATACCAAATCAAAATCATTATTTAAATATGACTTGACCATCAATTGAGTGAAACCAAACCCAATTGGTCCTCTTGACCCAAGTTGACCCAAATTGACCTAAAAGACCAAATTGGGTCAAATCAAAATATAAATCAAATTGATTGCAACTAATGGCTCAAGTTCATTCTAAATTGATTGTTGAACTTGACCAAAGCCATGATTGGACCCAATTGAACCCAATTGACCTACTTAGCCCAAATTGACCTAAATGTTCAAGTTGGTCTAAAGAAAACCAACTCCAAATTAATTGAAATCAAAGCCTACAATAATCTTCTATTGGTCAACTAAACCCAAACCAACACCCAACCAAGTCACCAATTTTCAAATTGGTCAACTTAACCCATTTGACCCAAATGAATTCAAATGAGCCAAAATAAAATCTAAGCCAAACAAAACCAAACCAATTGAACCAAAACATCCCAAATGATCATATGAACTTGACCCAACCTTTGGTTTGACCCAATTTGACCAATTGGTCAACATGACCCAACCTAACCCAATTTGACCTAAATGAGTCAAATTGAGCCTAACCTAACCAAATCAACTCCAATTGACTTGAAATTTGGGCTAACCCACTTTTGTTATAAATCTACCCAAATCAAATCCAATGCTAAATGATCATTCTACCTTTGGGTCAAGGGCATCACATGAGACAAATCACCCATGTAAGTGGTCATTTCCATTATTGGCCACTTACTCTCCCAATGGTCCACCTAGCACCTAGGACACGCCTAACCCAAGGGGTGGTTGTTGGCTATGACCCATGGGAGGTGAAATCACCTCACCTCCCCGATTGGAGCATTTGAAACCCATAGGACACATGATTCCTCCGGTAGCCACCTCCACACCTTCAACCAACCAAGTGAGCCAACTCACCTCCTCCTCCCACCCACTACTCCGAGATGGTTTGACCCACTAAAAGCCAAACCGATCCCACCATCCAATCAAGATGAAGGGGTATACACCCCTCATTTCTACTCAAACACATACAAAAATCATTCCTGAGCCTAGCTACCCAAGTCAAGCCTCTAGAGCCATTCCCTAAGCTCCAAGCTCATTCTTGATCAAAAATGCCATTCATCTTCCCCAAATAGACACTCCCATTTTGACCTAACTTCCCTATTTCTCCATCAAACTCAAATTAACTTTGCACACACCTTCCTAGGCCTCCGAAAGCAAGAATGAATCATCTCCAAAGATTTTGAGCACTAGAGGTGGGATTTTGATCAAAGCTAAGCTCTAAATCATTGATTCTTGGCCTTCTGAGTGAACATCAAGGAATTGATCCAATTGCTGCTCAACAGGGCTTCATCTCCACTAGATGAAGCTTCCTCAATCGTTCAAGCTACCGGTCTTGAGCTCTGAGGTATGCTTCCAAACTGATCAGGCAAAATTAGGTTGGAGCTTTTGAAGAAAATGCATCTTGTGTGATCTTAACCATTAGATCCTCCAATCGATGTGAAGGTGGGATCCTTTAGAGTTGATCCGAGCTTGAGTAAGATCAAGTGAGCAATGGTGACGACTCCATTCTCCTCACTGATGATTAGATCATGCATCATTCTCATGATCGAATGGATGATGATTAGACTAGATTGATTTGATTTAATCCTATTAATCGGAGATTAATCATAGTTGTCCGATCTTAGCTCGATGATGACTAGAAAGCATGTCCACCACCATCAAAGGTCGAAGTTAAGTTTTAAGTAGCCAATCCATGATGCCATGTGGAAAGTGCACTACGTCAACATGCTACATGGCACCAATAGATTAGCAATTATTAATCATTTTTAATGGCTAAAACTTCTAAAAATCTTAAAAAATCATAGAAATAAAATGCAAATAAATACTCATTTTAAAGATATTTGAGGAGAATTAATTAAAATGATCTTAACTAATTTTAAATAGTAATTAAAGTTTATTTGCAAAATTGATTTTTAATTACTTCTTAATTAAGCAATTAATCCCAAATTTATGGGTTAATTTAATAGGATGACCTCTACCCATGATTTTATTGGATTTACACTTAATTCAAAAATTGACTAATTAAACCTTAACTACTCTTTAAGTTAATTAATGATTAGTTAATCCCATGAATAGTAACAAATTAGTTAATTAAGTTTATTAATCATTGTTCAATAGTAAGTGAACTAAGGAATAGGGTTGGGACCCCTTTCCCTAAGTTCATTTCACCCTTTTTTAAAATGAAATTAATTAAGATTTAACTAATTAATTAAATAACTTAATCAAATTGAAATTATAATCACATCAAACCTTAATTAATTAAATCATGGGGTAGATCTTTAGGTGTTTAAAAACCTAAAGGAGTTTAATGAAATTATGGTTAGTCCACATGGAAAAACCTAAGAGTAATTAATTAAGTGCCTTAATCTAATTAACTATTAATCATGAGCCAATTGCATTTGGCCCCTTTTATTTCCTAGGATCATTGCAAGTTTATTTTCCATGAATATCATATTAGCTCATAATTATTTAGTTAATTACTTTAAGGTGACATAGGTAAGGGTAATTAATTCATTTAATTAAGGGTTCAACTTAATTAACCCATAAAATCAACTTAATTACATTTCCTTAAATTAAATCAAATCACTAATGTTGGAATGGGTTTAAAACAACAAGTGATGATTTCCCTTCTCCTCTTTAAATCAAATCAAATTCGAAACTTAATTAATAAAAAAGCTTTGGTTTGCTTTAAATAATTTTATTTGATTTAATTATCCTTAAGAACTAGCTTGGTTGAATGAATCACATGCTTATATTTGATTGTCCTCTTTTTGATCATGTTAAATTTGGTATGTCAATTGAATTCATGCATCCATCTTTTCAAAATCAAGTAAAACAAAATGGATTTCCTTTATGTAAGATTGCATGTGATGATTTAATTTAATATATGTGTGGCTATTATTACTATTAAATCCAAATGTATTTTTAAAAGCTTATAAATGAATAATAATATGTTATGATGCTAGTTATAAATACATAAGAAATGCATGTGCTTAAATGTATGAATTTTGAGTTCTCTTTCCTCTATTCATGTGTTGATTTATATAAGATTGAATGGTAATGGGTATATAGTCTGGACATCCTGGGAACACGAGGCTTTAACTAGCCCCAAGGAGGTCATTTGATTACCTCACTTGCATGGTTTAACAATGGCACGTACCCATTTGATTTCATTCTTATGTATTTCAACATTAGAATTTGGATAGAGTTTTAATTCATATATATATAAATGATTCAATAAAAAAAAAATCAATCTTTGCATGGTTTTCTTTCTCCCATTTATGTATACATCCATGTGTGTCCAAGAAAAGCAAGTATATAGTTTGGACATCCCAGAATATGAGGCTTTAGTTAGCCCCAAGGAGGTCATTTGATTACCCTTCCTGGTTTAACAATGACAAGTTTGCCTATATCTTTGTACATGTATATGTATATGTGATTAGTGAATGAAAATCCCATTTTACATTAAAATTGCATGCATTCATAATTGACTAAGTGGTTGAATTAATTGACATATGATTTGGAGCTTACTTTCTATGTTCATGTATATTAATTTACATATGTTTGAATGCAAATGGGTATATAGTCCGGACATCCCGAGAATATGAGGTTTAGCTAACCCTAAGGAGGTCATTTGATTACCTTCCCTATTTTAACAATCTCATGCCTATTTAATTTCATTCTTTCATGTCATTTTTGTATAAGAATTAGGATAAAGTTTTAAATTAATATGTTTAAATAATTCAATCAAACAAAATATAAATCTTAAACATACACATACATTCATCATTTAAGTGTGCTAAAATATGTTGCATGTATAAATACACTTAGGATTAAATCATAATCATGTTACATGTGATGGAAAGGATTTATTTAATATATGTCATGTGGTAGTAATTCAATTAAATTAATCTTAAGATGGCTTTCATTTTGAATAGGATTATTTAAAGTGAACCTAAATTTAGAATAATTAAATCATTTAATAAACCATTCACTAAAGAGAATGAAATTAAATTAATATACTTTAGAAAGTGAGTTATAGGGATGAAAGAGGGCAATCCTCTTTTCCTCTCTTTATACCACTTAGTTGTTAAGTGTAATCAAATGAAACAAAAGAAAACACAAATTAAAATTCTCAAATCAATTAAACTACTTCAAGTGAAATCAACCTTTCATGTTAAATTGAACCCTTCTACACATAGAAAATACAACACTAATGCCTAACAAGACTTATCACACAAGCCTTAATACACACATTAGAATTAAGTCACCACTTCTAGCTCTAAGTTAGATGGTGTATGATGATGATGTATGTTTTCTTTCATGATGTATTATTTTAGATTAGATGTTAGGTGTATGCTTTATAGACTGGATGATAGGCCAATATTAGCCTAATTCTCCATGTGATTATGCTTAAGGAATGATTAAAAATAAAGGTGAATGATTTTTTTTGCTTTTAAATCCTTAAGCATAATCCAAGTTATGGGCTTAGTTACCCATGTGTGCTAAGTCCAAATTATAAATACAACAACTTGGGATTATTTGTATATTTAGCTAACCTCCATTTTGGGTGTAGCTAGATTTACTTTTTCCCACATAAGTATAATTTTAATAATAGGAATTAGATTAGTGCTTTGGGGATTAGGATGAGCAATGGCCAAGGCTTTGTCCTGGGTGCCATGATGCCTTTGAAGCAAGCACCATCCAAATCAAGGAAGGAACCAAAATAAAAAAATGGAGATATGAAGAAAGAAGACCCCATAGCATTTAATACAATTATAATTATTCTTTCATATTCAGGTTGTATAAGGGTAGAACTTGGCTACCCATCTTTTCTCTCTCTTTGGTTGTACAATACCACTGCCTTTTTTTTTCTTATATGATAGTTTATATAATTGTTTGAAGTTATGTTTACATTGTGCATTAGGATGGCATGCTTTCCATAGTTTCTTAAATGATTGATGCTTTAATGTATGGCTTGGATATGATTAGGCTCTTAGGATAAAAAATAACTTTTCTACCCAACTAATCACTCATAACTAAATTTTAAACAACTCATAACCTCATCATATAGCCTAAGACATAAATAACATAATTAAAAGATTTAGCAACCCCTTATGGTATTGTATGTTTCATATCATGCATGCATATTATTTCTCTCTTGAACATGAAAGATCTCCATCCTTGCAAGATAAAGGAATACTTGACCTGTGAGGGCATCACTTGTGGTGGAGAACACCTTCTAGCTGATTTGACCCATAACCTATTTCATCATGCATTTAAGTATAAAAAATCCTAAAGCCTTTGTCAAAATGATGTGTCTAAATTAAAATAAAATTTGAAATGATTTTGCATCTATAGATTAAGTCATATGCTCATACCACTCATACTCTAATCTCTTAGGGAGTGTGTTTTGGACTTTAGTCTCTTTCTAATTAAATAAGTACCGCTGATGTCATTTTTAGAATGAGCTCTCAACCCCTCCCTCTTAGACATAAGACTTCTCTTGAACACTAAGAGTTCCTTAGTCTTAAGACACATCTAGTGATTAGGTGGACACTCAACATAGCTTTAGAGACTTAGAAGAGTTAGCCATAGGAATAGGTCATGCCTAGGGGTGTTAAGAAAATTTCCCTACCCTATAGCTTGAACCACATTCCTCACTTCCTTCCTTCAAGTCAAACTCCAAATCAAATCAACATCAAACTTAAATCAATTCCAGCCTAATTGATTTTCTCCAAATTCAAATCAATTCTATATGATTGAAATCCATGATTGAAACCCATGATTGAAACCAATGATTGAAATTCCAAGTTTGAAATATTTCTAAGTTCTTTGATTTCCTCTTAAGAACTTAGCCCAAATCAAGTTCAAACCATCTCAAATTCATAAAATTTTCTCACAACCCATTTATATTCTCATTTATATTCACATATATAAATGAAATATAAATTCAAATCAATCAAACTAAATCCAAAATTCAAATCCAAAATTCCAAATCTTTCCTAAGTCCTATAATCTCTTAAGGATTTAGCCTAAATCATGTTCAAATCAATTCAAATCCTTGAAGTTTTCTTAACCATTTATATTCTCATTTATATTCAGATATATAAATGAAATATAAAACAACCAAAACCAAATAAAAAATCAAACTCAAATTCATTCAAAATCTAACCTAAGCCTTTCAAGTCAAAATCAAGAACTTAGCCAAATCAATTTCAAATCAAGCCAAACTCTTGATTTTCATCATGATTCAATCAATCCTTCAATCATGAATCCAAATATAAATACAAACTTCAAACACTTAACCAAAACTCAATTCAAAATTAAGCTAAAATCCATCTCATGTTCATCCTTTGAACATGAAATTGTCAAATGAATCAAAACCCATTTGACTTCAAACCACTTGCAAATGGATTTATATTTCAATCATAAGTCCATATGTGAGTTCAACCAAACTCAAATCAAGCTTTGACCAAGCCATTTGACCTACTTAGGCTCACTTGACCCAAAGTGACCTAAAATACCTTATGAGCCAAATTAATTCCTAACCAAATTGGATTGAACTAAGTTTACCTAAGCCTCTCATCATGATCAACAATCATAATGAGATGATCAATCACTCAAATTGGGTCAAACCAAGTCAAACTTAAGGGTTGACTAAGTCAACACTTAGGAAAATGAAGCCCAACATAGTCAAAATCCACCATAGACCAAATTGATTGAAACCAATGATCTAAGTTCATTCATGATCAATGTTTGAGCTTGACCAAGTCAACATTTGAGCTAACTAGCCCAGCCACTTGACCCAAGTTGACCCAACTTGACCTAAAAGTCAAAATGTGTCAAAACTTGATCTAAGCCAAATTGATTGAAACAAATGGGTCAAGTTCATCCCAAAATGATTGTTGAACTTGACTAAAGCCTCAATTAGCCAACTAGACCTAACCTAGCTTAATTGACTTTGAACCTAACTTGGCCTAAAAGGATCATATTGAGCCAAATTCAAAATTAACCAAAATTTATTGGGAAACAAAGATACCAATCCATTTTATATGACCAAACAAACATGAACCAACCTATGAACTAATCAAAATAGGTCGAATGGGACAATTTGGTCAACTTGATCCATTTGACCTAAATGAACTCAATTGAACCAAATTCAAACCTTAACCAAATTGAATCAAACCAAAGCCACCAAAATATTTCAAATGGTCATATGAACTTGCCTCAACCCTTGGTTTGACCCAATTTGATCAATTGGTCAACTTGACCCAAGTTGACCCATTTTGACCTAAATGGGTCAACATGAGCCAAATCACATCAAACCAATTCCAAATTCAATGAAACTTGGCCAAACCTATTTTCTCATCATACCAAATATGCCCAAACTAAAATCAAGGTCAAATGACCATTTTACCCCTAGGCCATAGGGTAAATTTTGGCCAAATCCACTTGGAATTTGGTCAAATCCTCTCCATAACCACTTAGCACCCTCTTAGTGGATCAAGTGAACACTAGGGAGTGTGGTGCACCCAACCCAATGGGTTTGGGTCAGCCAACCTAGCCCAATGGCCAAACTGACCACATGCCTTGAAATGGAGCACATGGAATCCTCCTTCCACTCAATTCAAGCACATGGCCACCTCACCCACTTCTTCATTGGCCAAAATCAAATTCAAATACATCCTAAATGACCTAACAAACCCATGGCATAAGCTCAGTTGGATCAAAATGGCAAGGAGGCTTGCAGTTGTCTGATTTCCTGGGGAGATATACTCTAATTCAACTCAATCTTCACTCTTGCTAATTGATTGAAGCAAAGGAACTCAGAGCAAGCCCTAGCTACTCTTCTCAAGCTTCCTAGAGAGAGTTTGAACTTCCCATTTCTCAATTTCTCAAAAAAATAGGAAGAAACCAAAATCCAATCTCACTCCACACTTAAAACTAGCCCACCCTTTGCAAGCTCCCGAGGGACCCCAATCGAAACTTGTCTAAGCTCTTTCCCAAGCTCCAAAGGCAAAAGGGGTGCTAGTTTGATCAAAGCCACAAGGAGTTCAAGGTGGAGTTCCTCCTAAGCAACCACCCAACTCAAGACCTCAACTATGCAAAGCTTCATCTCCACTAGAAGCTTCTCCAAGGGAATCAACACCGGTGATCACCCAGAAGGTAAACCATTTTCCAATCTTAATCTAGCCATAGTGTGGAGCTTTATGAAAGGAATTTTCATTGCATGATAAACTAGTTGGATATGATCTCCATTGTATGATGAAGGTGTAGGCTAAATTTTAGCCCAATCCTCAAAGCCTGTGATCTTGCCTAGAACATGGACAGTCTCCATTACTCATAGGGAATTATAGGGATGAATCTCTGGCCATCCATCCATGCATTTTGGATGGACGGTCGAGATTAAAACACATAGCATCCCATGTTTCACTCTTTAGAATCATGGCTTTTAATCTCATGGATCCTTGATTGGACGAGGAGAAAGCGCAAAGCTACGATGTGGCTCTATGATGTGATAAGTTAAAGACCCAATCCCTTCACACCATGTGGAAAGCATGCCATCACATGGCCATGGGATTAAACATATATTAGGCTTTTTTAATTATTATTTAATCACCAAACCTCTTGTTGACCTCATTTTGGAATGAGCTCTCAACCCCTCCATCTTAGACATAGGACTTTTCTTATACTTTAAGAATTCCTTAGTCTTAAGGCACATCTAGTGATTAGGAGGACACTTAACCTAGCCCTAGAGACTTAGAAGAGTTAGCCATAGGAATAGGTCATGCCTTAGGGGTCTTAGGAAAATTTTCCTACCCTATAGAACCACATTCCTCACTTCCTTCAAGTCAAACTCCAAATTAAATCAACAATCAATTCCAACCTAATTGATTTTCCCTAAACTAAAATTAATTCCAAATAATCGAAACCCATGATCCCAAACTCAAATTCAAATTCCAAAAATCATTCCTAAGCCCTTTGATTCTATCAAATCCAAATCAATTCAAATTCAATAAATTTTCTCATAACCCATTTATATTCTCATTTATATTCACAAATATAAATGAATTATAAATTCAAATATCCAAAACCAAATTCAAAACTCAAACTCAAATTCAACCAAAATCCAACCTAAGCCTTTCAAGTCAAATTCTTGAAATTAGCCAAATCAAACTCAAATCAAGCCAAACTCTTGATTTTTCTTCATTCAATAAATCCTTCAATCATGAATCCAAATATAAACATAAACTTCAATCCTCAAACCAAATTCAAAATCAAGCCCAAGTCAAACTCATGTTCACCCTTTTGACTTGAAATTGTCAAATGAATCAAAACTCATTTGACTCTAGATCACTTGCAAATGGATTTATATTTCAATCATAAATCCATATGTGAGTTCAACCAAACTTGAATCAAGCCTTGATCAAGCCAACTAAACCCAATTGGCTCACTTGATCCAAAGTGGCCAATTTGACCTACATGAACCAAAATTCAATTCAACCCAAATCAAAATAAATTAATCCAATCCAAACTTCATGTCATATTTGTTGATCATCATAGGTTAATCAATTGTCATGAAATAGGGTCAAACCAAGTCAACCTAGCCCATTGACCAAGTCAACCATTTAACCCACATGAACCCAAACTAGCCAAATTAAAACCAAATTCAAGCAACCAATGGCTCAAGTTCACTCCAAATTGATTATTGAACTTGACCAAAGCCTTAATTAAACCCAATTTGGCCAATTGGCCAACTAGACCCAACTTAGCCCAATTGACCATGAACCCAACTTGACCTAAAAGGTCAAATCAAGCCAAAATCAAATATAAACCAAATTGATTGGAAACAAAGATACCAATCCATTCCAAATGATCAACCAAACTCAAACCAAGCCATGATTCAAGCCAATTTGGTCAATTCAAAAATCAACTTAGCCCAAATTGACTTAAAGGATCAAATTGGCCAAAATCTAAATTAAATCCAAATTAAACCAAATTAATTGAAACCAATTGAACCAATATACTCCAAATAGCCATTTGAACTTGACCCAACTCTTGATTTGACCAATTGGTCAACCTAACCCATTTTGACCCAATTTGACCCAAATGGGTCAATTTAACCCAAATTAAACCAATTGAACTTCAAATGGCATAAAATTTGGTCCAACTTACTTTTGACTTATTTAAAATCTGCCAAATCAAATTCAATATCAAATGACCACTTTACCCTTGGGTCAAGGGCATTCTATGAGAAAAGACACTTTCCCAAGTGGTCACTTCTCTTCCTTAGTCACTTGACACTCATCCATTGGTCCACATAGGCACCAAGGACACTGATTTTGACCCAAGGAGTGGTCAGCCATGACTCATGGGGAGGTGAAATCACCTCACCTCTCCCATTGGAACACTTGGCATGAAGGACACTCACCTCCCTTTGGCTAGGACACCCACTTGTCCTTCATGGCAGCCACTTTCCATACCTTAGCCAACCTAAGGGAGCAACCTAGGATGATCTCTTCCATTCCCAACCACCCCAAGCCAAATGACATGAGTTTGGAGCCAAAATTTTAAACAAAAAGTGGATTTTAGTTCATTTGACTTCACTTTTCATTCTAAGGCTTTAGTGGTTGAAGGAAACCCTCATTCCTCTCATTCACCCTCTCTTAGAGCTCCCAAAGCCATTAGCAATCACATCCACTTCATTTTGGAGAGAAATACTCCAAAACTAAGGGGATTTCAACGAGGAAATGACGATCACCGAAGGAAACATCATTTCAATGTGAAGGTGAGGATCTAAGCTCAGTCCAAGGATTCTTCCCTCACCGACAAGCACCGAGTCACCACCGCCCAAAATCATCCACGGTGAGGTAACCTTCAAAACTATAGCCCTTAGGATCCCTCTTTTGTGATGGTTTTCACAATTTTAGGAATCTATTCTAACTCATTTTATTTTAAATCATCTCAATTAGAAAATAGAATTTTTTGGTGCAATCGATGCAAAATGAGTCCATTTGGACAAGTTTTCACTTAGAAATCCTATTTTTTCTTAAAAAAATCTTGAAATCATTCATCCTCGGAGTTACCCCCATCCACCCATGCGGGATCAATGGGCTCTAATCGTGACTGGCCTTCAACCTAATGAGATCCGACCTTCGATCATGTGGTTCGTAATCAAATACATGCCAATGCGATCTGGCCTCGATGCGCGATCTGATCAAGAGGGTCAATGTCTTGGCAAGCAGGTCACTCTCGTGGGTTGACTGCCATTTCCACCCATCTTCGATGGCAGCGGCGTGAATCACATGATGCTGTATGGTGCACGCGTCCAATCGCACGGTGCCACCTGGCCCCTCGTTGCCATGTCAGCGCTACATGGATTTTTTGATTTAAAAAATTAATTAAAATCACCTAAACTTCAAAAATTCATAGAAAATAAAATACTCAACCAAAATTTGTAAACAAGGGCATGTTGGATTCACCTTTCTGAGAGGAATCCAACAAACCCAAAATCCTTAAATTTTACTGAATATTTTGAGCTTAATTTGAGTTTTAGTAAAAATCAAACTTTTTTAATTAAACCAAAAATACATATCATATTAAGTTGAAATTTCCAGATTACAATTGATGTTAAAATGCACCATAAACATTTCAAGTCAAAATGACCTTGATTAAAAGATATTGAATTTTGAGTGTCAAATGATTTATTTTAATAAATTAAATTAGTAGAATTCATAAAAATCACTTAAATCAATTGGAACTTCCTAAATTCATAACAAATTGTAGAAAAATTTAAAAAAATACAAACTCATGTTCATTTTAAAGATACTTCAGAGGAGAATCCAATAAAATTATTTTTGATTGAATTTTGATTGTAGATTTTCCTTAATTAGGGTTTATTTAAAAACTTAATAACCCCAATTACTCCCTAATGACTTCATTAATTAATTCCAAACTTCTCAAGCATGTTTAGTGGGATGACTTCTACCTCCCTAATTTTCTTAGAATTTATTAATGAGTTAACCAAGGAAATTAACTAATGAACCCCTAATCACTCTTTTAATGTAATGAAGGTTAATTAAGCATGTGAATAGTGGTTTAATTCTTTGATTAAGATAATTAAACTTTGTTTAAGTGATTCCCTAAACCCCCTTTCTTCCTTAAATCCAAATCTAATTAAGGGTTAATCCACTAATGATCTACTTAATTAATCAAATCAAATTCTCAAAACCAAAATTAATCTAGAAACTTAATCACCTAAACCTAATCCTTCTTGGGTAGATACTTAGGTGTTCAATAACCTAAGTAAACATAAGGAAATCATACCTAACCCATATGTGTGGAAGGGTTATGAAAGTACTTAAATTAAACCCTTTAGCTTAATTAATCATTAATTGTGAACCAATTGTATTAGGTACCTTTCTTTCCTAGGATGCACTACTGATTTAAATTCCTTGTGGTTTTATGTCATACATTGGCTCATAATTATTTGATTACATATGTTAAAGTGGTATAGGTAAGGGGTAATTAATGAACTTAATCTACATCTTAACCTAACCAAAGCATAAAATTAATCTAATCACCTAAAAATTAAACTAAAATAATGCACACATGGGAATGGGTAAGGACCAATAAACCTTCTCACACTTTCCTAATTCAAATCAAACTCAAAGCAAAAATGAAAGTCTCTTTAAACAACTTTTGATTCTTTTTAAATGATCTTCCTTCATAAGATTATCTTTAAGAATTAATTAGAGTAAATGAAATTACATGCTTACATCACTTTATTTCTTTAGCATGCTAAATGTGTATGTCATATGAGTTTTATACATTCATGCTTTTAAAATCAAATAAAATGAAATGTTTTCTATGTCAAATTCATGTTTTGGCTAAAGTAAGAATATGAGTTATTATCACTATTAAATTCAAAACTATTTTAAAATTTATAAATCAAATACCTAAATTGAAAGTGTGCTACTTATAATTATTTATAAGCTTGCATGTGGATATAAATATGAAGATGTACAGTGTAGCTTCCTTCTTTTCTTATATTTTTGAAGATTTTGTGTATAATTTGAAAACAACATAACATTGAGTTCCTCCTATTCTTCCTATACTATTATTTAAGAAGCATCTACATTTGCATTTGATAAACAAAATAAATCAACTAACATAACTTGCCTTTCTTCCATTCATTTCTTTGTATACATGCTTGTATTTAAGAAAGTGGATTCATCTACAATTTTTTATAAATCTTGTACATAACAAACATAATTGCACTTTTCCTTCATACATACATTCATTAAAATGGATAAGACTCTTTTCACTTAATGAAAATCATGCATAACATAAATTTCTTAAGTAACTCATCTTTCATCTTTCCATTCATTTCTTTTATACATGCTTGTATTTAAAAAGTATATTAGTCTGACAACCGGAAGGGCTTTAAGTACTAAGTAGGTCTTGTACCTTACACCTAGTTAACAATGGCATCATACTCACTTTTCCTTTCATACATTTTATAAATGTGCATATGAAAATGGATAAAAGAACTCTTTTCTACTTAAAAGCATACATGAAACATTCAAATTTTGAACATCTTCTGACAACTCCAAGGTTGCAAGGCTTTATGTAACCCTAAGTAAGTATTGTACCTTACACCCCTGGTTAAAAATGGCATCATACTCACTTATGTCTTTTATACTTGTAAATGTGCATATGAAAAATGGATAAAAGAATCACTCTCTTCTACTTAAAAAAATCATGCATACATGAAACATTCTAAATTTTTTTAAGTAACATCATAGCATTCATCATAAAGTATGCTAAACATTCCCATTTGTATGTATAGATATGCTTAGGATCCATTCATATGCATGTTATACACATGTGGAAAGAAATAAAATGTTGTGTGTGTGATAGTAATTCACTTTACTTAATCTTAAAATGCCTTTCCTTTTGAATAGGTTTGTTTAGAGAAAATCTAAACTTAGGATTAATTAAAATACATAAAACATTCACTAAAAAAAAAATCATTAATGAATCTAGCTTAGAAATCACTTAAGGTAGGGAGGAAAGAGAAGTTCTCTCTTTTCCTCTCTTTACAATGTTTAGTAATTAAGTAGGTTCATTCAAACTAAATCAAATTATCAAATAAAATTAACCCATATCAACTAAATAACTTAAATGAGACTACCCTTCTAAGTTGAACCTTTTCACACTTAAAAAAATTCCTAACCTTAAAGCCTAGTTAAGCATACCACACAAACCTTATATGGCACACACATTAGGCTAAATCACCACTTCTAGTCCTATGTTAGGGTGGTGTATGGTTTGATGTTTATTTTTATTTTGTGATGTAATGTTTTAGTATGGATGTTAGAGTGTATGTGCATAGAATAAATGGTAGGATGATTTAATCTAATCATTATCTTCTGTAGGTGATTGTGCTTAAGGGGTGTTTTAATAAAATGTAACGCTTTTTCTGTCACTTATACCTTAAGCATGATCCAAAATAGGTGGACTTGGTTACCCATGTGGGGTGCTAAGTCCAATTTGTTTATATACATTCTTGGGAATGTGTGGTTTGTTTAGCTAATCTCAGTTTTGCAGGTTTTAGTTAGATTTACTTTTTCCCTTTTCATGTACCTTTGCAATTAGGATTTTGGAATGATTGTATGGGGATTAGGATGAGCATTGGTTATAAGGCCATGCCTTATGTACCATGTGAAGCCTTTGGAGCATCCCCCTTCCAACCATCCAAAAGACGGAACCAAAGAAGAAAGAAGAAAAGAAGGAGTAAGAATGAAAGAAGGAGTAAGAAGAAAAGAAGAATGAAGAAATGAAGCTTGAAGACCCCCATAATAATGAATTCCTTGCTTAATTATACTTAATTCATTTGTAATGCGAGTTGTATAAAAGTAAAGCTCAGCTACCCAATTTGTTTTTTGGGTTTATGCGGTGGTGCCCGACCACAAATGACCTTTTATTCTTTTGCGTTAGCTTTATAAAATGTGTGATGTTTTGTTTAGCTTGTGCATTAAGATGACATGTTTTCCTAGTTTCTTCCTTGCTCGATGTATGGCTGATGATAATTAGGCTCTTAGGGAAAAATAAATCTTCTACCAAATTAATCAACTCAAAATTAAAAATAAGCAACTCATAACCTCACTTAAATCCTAAGCTAAAAATCAAGATAAAAGAATTAGAAACCCCTTAGATGGATGAGTATTTCTCTTACAACATCTTGTTTCACTCTTGATTGGAGGGCTTCCACATTTGCTAAAGAAACTTGGCTTGACCTTTGAGAGCCATGGTGGAAACACACCTCCTCCCTTCTGGCTGATTTTGGCCAATAATTTTACTTCTCATGCATTAAGCATATGAATCCTATAAGCCTAAGTCAAATGATTGTCCAAAAATGAAAATAACATGTAATTTGATTTAGGTCATTTGAAGCATGCCCTTACATGATCTAGTCTCTTTAGGGAGTGAGTTTAAGGACTTAGTCTCTTTCTAAATAAATAATAACCTAGCTATCTTGCATAAAGCATATGACTTGCCTACATGAATTTAAAATCATAAGAGGAGTTAGTTTACCCCACCCATGATTGTAAGTCTAAGCTGTGGTTTGTCCTCTCTATGAGGTAAACCAATACCCATTTTTTGCCTTAGATTTAGGTCATGCTTTTCCTCACCAAAGCTCTAGATTTAGGTTTGAGGTTGCTTCTCTCTATGGGCCATAAGCATAAATCCTCACCTCTTAGGCATTTCCATAACCTTGTATTGTGGAATTATGAGCCCTAAACTTATAATAAAATTCAACTCAAACAAATAATTCCCTCAATTTCAAAATGTAAAGCCCAACCATAGGATAGTTTGGGATGTTTACTAGGCTTCCTAGTATCCTAAACATCCCTACTCATCTCCATTTGAACTCCCTCCTCATGATCGATCCCACTTGATTTTCCAAAAATAAACTAATTGATTGATAGTCCTACCTATCGAAATCTTTGGAGATAATGATCATTTACCTTAATCGAGAGTATTCCTAAGGAATCCCATTTCCTTAAGATGTAATTAACTATAGGGGCTTGCCCCTGTAGGGAACTTACTGAACCTGGTTTAAAATAAACCCTACTTTACTTTCCCATGTAAACTACGGTAAGACTCTATGGTACATATGTTGACCCAAAGTCCTTAGAAGTCCTTATTGAGGTGATTAGGTCCATTGTAGGGTGGTGACTTCCATCTTTCGAGATAGTACACCTCTCCTCAATGTCATACATCACCCTAATAAGAACATCTGGATCTACGTGGTGTCCCAAACCAAAATGGCATGTATTTTGTTTTCATTTATCCTCTTCAAGAGGATAGATGAAGGCAGAATATTTCACCACACTTCCTAAATTCATATCTAAGCCTAAAAAAATAAATATGAAATAAATTGCATTGAAAAGATAATTGAACATAGAATATTCTAAAATTAATTTTAATTGATTTTGAATTCTTTTTCTAATTTGGGTTTTATTGGAATGTTATTTTCTAATTACCCCTTAATTACTCCACTGATTAATCTGAAACTTCTTGTGTATGATTAGTGGGATGACTCCTACCTCCCATAATTTTCTTGGGATTTATTGGTGATTTAATTAGAGGAACTGCTAACTCATTCCTTAATTACTCCCTTAATATAATTAGGCTTAATTAAGGGTATAATTAGTGGTTTGGCCCTCTGATTGAGTCAATTAAGATTTGTTTAAGTGAATATAAGGTTCAGGGAATAATTTTGAGATACATTCCTTAAGATATTCCATAAATCCCCATTTCTTCCTTAATCCATCTTTAATTAAAGGTTTATTCACTAATTACCCCTTAATTAATTTCATAAAATTATAGAACTTTCCAGAACTCAATTAATCTATCTTGGATAGATGTTTAAGTGTCCAAGAGCCTAAGTATAAATAAGGAAATCAAAATCCAACTCATATGTGTGAGGGGTTATGAAAGTACTTAAGTTAAACCCCTTAGTTTAATTAATCATTAATCATGAGCCAAATGCATTAGGCCCTTTTCTTACTAGTTACGATTTAAATTCCTTGTAGTTTTATGTCATCTCATTAGCTCATAATTATTTGATTAACTATGCTAAGGTGGTAAGGGGTAATTAACACACTTAATTCATACCTTAACCTAATCATAAATATAATATGGATCTAATCATCTAAAAATTGAATTTAAATATCATACATGTGGAATGGGTTAGGAATACAAACTCACCTCACATTTCTCAAATTAAATCAAACTCTAAACAAAATCAAACCTTCTTTAAAAATAACTTGATTTGCTTTAAGCTCTCTTGTTTTATAAGATTATCTTTAGAAATTAATTAGGTGGATGAATTTACATTGCTTTCATCACTTGATTTCTTTCCTATCATGCTAAATGTGTATGTCATATGGATTTCATGCATTCATGCTTTCAAAAATAAATTAAAATGAAAATGTTTTACTTATGTCAAATTGCATGTTTTGGCTAAAGTAAAAATTTGAATGGCTATTATCATTGTTAAATTCCAAATTATTTCAAAATATATGAATCAATAACCAAAATTGAAAGTGTGTTACTTATTCTTTTATTTATAAGTTTGCATTTGAATATAAAAATGTTTCTTATGTTTGCTTCCTTTCTTTTCTCTTAACACGGGTTTGAATAAGATTTGCAAAGTGTATAGTTCTTTTAAAAGAACATAACACTTGATCAATTCTACTCTTATCCCCTTCCATGTTATAACCTAAGAAGGATCTTCATATTCACACATAAATTGCATAAACAAATCAATCAAGTATTTTTGCATCCTTTCTTTTCCATTCATTTCTTTTGTACATATGCTTGTATTTAAGTGGTATATTAGTCAAAACAACTGGGGTTGTGAGGTTTTAAGTATCCCTAAGTAGGTCTTGTAACTTACACTTGTGCTAACAATGGTGCCATACCCACTTATCCTTTCATACATTCATGTGTGCATGTGAAAATTGGATAAGAAACTCCCTTTTTCTACTTAATGTAAATCATGCATCATAAGCATTCAAATTTTCTTAAGTAACTCATTTAACATTCATCATAAAGTGTGCTAAACATTCCCATTTGATGTGTATAGATATACTTAGGATTCTCCATGTGCATGTTATACATGTTGGGAAAGAAATCAACTGATGTGTGTTTTGTGATATTAATTCACTTTACTTAATCTTAAAATGCCTTTTAAAAAATTTGTTTAGAGTTGATCTAAACTTAGGATTAATTAAAAACATAATAAAATATTCACTAAACAAACTAAAATATGAATCTACTTTAGAAATTACTTAAGGTAGGGAAGGAAAGAAGTTTTTCTTCTCTTTCCCTCTTTTTACAACCTAGTAATTAATTATAGGATTCACTTGAACCTAATCAAAACACAAAATAAAATCAACCCAAGACAACTAAACAACTTAAATGAACCCCCCCTCTAAGTTGAACACTCTTCACACTTAGAAAACTCTAACTTAAAGCTAGAGCTAAGCATACCACACAAACATTAAAAGCATACACATAGGCTAAGTCACCACTTCTAGCTTTAGATTAGGGCAGTGCATGATTTGATATTTTCTTTTATTTTGTGATATTTTCTTTTAGTCTGGATGTTAGGGTGTATGTGCGTAGATTGAATGGTAGGGCGATCTTAATCTAATTATTATCTTCTGTAAGGGATTGTGGTCAAGGGGCATTGTAATAAATAAAAATATAAATGCTTTTTTTGTGCAGGTGCTTATACCCCTAAGCATCAATATAGGTGGACTTAGTCACCCATGTGTGGGTGGTAAGTCCAATATACATGTTTGATTTGTATGGTTTGTTTTTTTAATCTCTATTTTAAATATGTGTTAGTTAGATTTTATTTTTCCTTTTTCATGCAGTTTTTGGCAATTAGGATTTTGGAATGATTTTTATGGGTATTAGGATGAGAATTGGTCATAAGATCTCATACTATGTACCTTGTAAGCCTTTGGAGCATCCACATTCCAACCATCCAAAAGAAGGAACCAAAGAAGAAAGAAGAAAATAGAAAAGAGGAATGAAGAAATGAAACTTGAAGGCCCCCATAACATGAATTTTCTTACTTGATTGTAAATTAATTCATTTGTAATCCAAGTTGTATAAGGGTAGAGCTCAGCTACCCAATTTGTTTTCATGTTTATGTGGTGGTTCCCGACCATAAATGGCCTTTTATTCTTTTGCGTTAGCTTTATAAATTGATTCATGATTTGTTTAGCTGTGCATTAAAATGGAATCATTTTCCTAGTTTCTTCCTTACTTGATGTATGGCCTGGATGATGATTAGGTTCTTAGGGAAAAATAAATCTTTTACCAAATTAATCAACTCAAAAGTAAAAATAAGCAACTCATAACCTCACTTAAAGCCTAAGTTAAAAATCAAGATAAAATAATTAGCAACCCCTTAGTTGGATGAGTATTTCTTTTATAATATCATGCACAAAAGCATCTTGTTTCACTCTTGATTGGAGAGCTTCCACCTTGCTGAGAAACTTGGCTTGACCTTTGAGAGCCATGGTGGAAACACACCTCCTCCCTTCACGATTTTGGCCAATAATCTTACTTCGCATGCATTAGGCATATGAATCCTATTAGCTTGAGTCAAATTGATTGTTCAAAAATGAAAATAATATGTAATATATTTTGCATTAGATCTAGGTCATTTTCATGCCCTTACATGATCTAGTCTCTTAGAGTGAGTTTAAGGACTTAGACTCTTTCTAAATAAATAATAGCCTAGCTATCTTGCATAAAGCATATGACTTGGGTACATGAATTTAAAATCATAGGGAGTTAGTTGGTCACCCCTGTGTTGTAAGTCTAAATGGGTGGTTTACTCTCTCTTATGGAGGTAAACCATATACCCATTTTCTTCTTAGATTTAGGCTGTGCTTTTGGCCCTCACCAAAGCTCCCTAGCTTTAGTTTCAAAGGTTACTTCTCCCCTTTGTGGGCCATAAGTATAAATCCTCACCTCCTAAGCATTTCCACAATCTTGTGTTGTGGAATCATAAGCCCTAAATTTCTAATGAAAAATTCAACTCGAAAAAATTAAATCAATTTCAAAAATATAAAGCCCAACAATAAAATAGTTTGAGATTCTCACTAGATTTTCTAGCATCATGAGCATCTCCTACTTATCTTCATTTGGCTTCGATAATACCTCCTTGTCTTTGATCAATCCCATTTGATCTTCCAAAATAAACTAATCGATTGATAGTCCTATCTATTGCAATATTTAGAGGCAACGATCATTTACCTTAATCGAGAGTATTCCTAAGGAATCCCCTTCCTTAGGATGTAATTAACTATGGGGCCTTGCCTAGAGAACTTAGAACTTTAAAATAAACCTTGCTTTACTTTTTTCATGTAAAGTGGGGGAAGAATCTATGTACACATGTAGACCCATTATACTTAGAGTCCTTATTCAGTGATTAGCCCATTGTAGGGTAGTGACTTCTATCTTTTGAGACAATACACTTCTCCTCAATGTCTTACTCAATCACCTTATTAAGAACATCTATGGATCTACGTGGTGTCCAAATGCATAAAAAAAGAAAGTATATTTCTATATTTATTTTATCCCATATAGAGTGAAGATGGAAGTATACATTTCTTTCAAAGAAATTGAAAATTTTTCATGATAGATTTTTCTAGCGACTCCGCTGGGGAGGGTTCCTCTATCCATCTTTGGTAAATGATCATTGTCTCTAAGTATCGATAGTGGATTTGTACCTTTGTATGAATCCAAGACTATCTTTCTTTTCATTGGCACTTAGCTTATTTCATCCTTAAGTCAAGTCCAACATCTTTGGGTTTTAGGATCACCCCCGTGTTGGTCTTAAAACCTCAATTCTCAATGGGTAAAAAAAAAATCTAATAAAAGAAAATATTTAAAGACTTCTTCCTTATCATTTCTATGATATGGAAAGGTTCATTCTAAAAATAATACAAAATAAATCCTTTATAAAATCTTGCTTTTCAAAAGCACTCTTGAAAAATGCACATAATAAAATATTTTTGCAAAAAATTTTCCTAAATCATTTTCATCTAACAATCTTTATGATTGTTATATGTAAGATTATCTTAACAAAAAATAAAATTCTAACAATCACATTTCCTAAAAGCATAAATGGTTCCTTCATTCAATTCATTTTGGGTGAAGACTTCATTTTCAAAAGTAAGATTCCAACAAACACATTTTCTAAAAGCACAAATGAGCTTCTTCACTCAATTCATTTTGGTGAAGACCTCATTTTCAAAGATAAAATTTCAACAATCATGTTTTCAAAAGCACAAATTTTGAATACAAGTTTATCTATTCAATACATTCAAATATTTTGAATGGATGTTGCATCTTCAAACAAAAAATTTTACAACTTTGAAATTCTTCAGCACATTCCACTGAAGATGTTTCATTTCAAACAAAAAAAAATAAATTGTTCAAAGCACATATAAATATCTTCATCTATACCCAAATTTATTGAATGAACATTTCATTTCAAAATATGACATTCTTTGAAATCCCACTTAAATTCCATATATGATTAAGTTGAGATCTCCTCTTTCAAAAAATTGATTTCCATCTCATACATGACATTTTTTAGAATGAGCTCAACCTCCATATTAGACATAAAACTTCTCTTAGACTTTAAGAGTTCCTTAGTCTTAAGACACATCTAGTGATTAGGTGGACACTCAACCTAGCCCTTGATACTTAGAGAGTTAGCCATAGGAATAGGTCACTTGTGTTAGGCTTTTCCTACCCTTAGCGGAACCACTCCTCACCTTCCTTCCTTCAAGTCAAACTCCAAATCAATCTTATTTGATTTTCTCCAAACTCAAATCAATGCCACATGATTGAAATCCATGATTGAAACCCATGAATGAAATTCCTAATTCCAAATCATTCTTAAGTCCTTAATCTTCTCTAAAGGGCTTAGCCTAAATCATGATCAAATCAATTCAAACTCATGAAGTTTTCTAATAACTCATTTTAATTCTCATTTATATTCACATACATAAATGAAATATAAATTCAAATCAATCAAACTAAATCCAAAATTCAAATTCCCAATTCAAAATCAATTTTTTAAATCCTTATTTCTAAGGACTTATCCAAAATCACCTTCAAATCAATTCAAACTCATAAGATTTTCTTATAACTCATTCATATTCTCATTTATATTCACATATATAATGAAATATAAATTCAAATCAATCAAACTAAACTCAAACTCAAATCCAAAACTCCAAAATTTTATAAATCCTTTAAATTTCCTCTTAAGGATTTAGCTACATCATGATCAAATCACTTCAAATTCATGAAATTTTCTCATGACATTTATATTCTCATTTATATTCACATATATAAATGAAATATAAATTCAAATCAATCAAACTAAACTCAAAATCAAATCCAAAACTCCAAAATTTAAGTCCTTTAAATTTCCTCTTAAAAGACTTAGCCTAGAACATGATCAAATCATTTCCCATGAAATTTTCTCATGATCTATTTATATTCATTTATATTCACATATATAAATGAAATATAAATTCAAACAATCAAAACCAATTCCAAAAATCAAACTCAAATCCATTCAAAATCCAAGCCTTATAAAGTCAAAATCTTGGACTTAGCCAAATCAACTTCAAATCAAGCCAAACTCTTGAATTTTATTCATGATTCAATTAATCCTTCAATCATGAATACAAATATAAATACAAACTTCAATCACTAAACTAAAACTTAATCCAAAAATTAAGCCAAAATATATTCATGTTCTTCCTTTGAATATGAAATGTCAAATGAATCAAAACCCATTTGACTTCAAACCACTTGCAAATGGATTTATATTTCAATCATAAGTCCATATACAAGTTCAATCAAACTCAAATCAAGCTTTGACCATTTGATTTGCTTAGGCTCACTTGACCCAAAGTGACCTTAAGTACATCTTATGAGCCAAATTTTAATCCTAACCAAATTGGATTGAATCAAACTGACCTATGCCTCTCATCATGATCAAAAATCATCATGAGATGATCAATCAATCAAATTGGGTCAAACTAAGTCAAACTTAGGGTTGACCAAGTCAACACTTAGCCAAAATGAAACATAACGTAGCAAAAATCTACCATAGGCCAACTTGACTGAAACCATTGATCTAAATTCATTCATGAACAATGTTTGAACATGACCAAGTCAACATTTGAGCCTAACCTAGCCCAATTAGCCACATGACCCAAGTTAACCCAACTTGACCTAAAAAGTCAAAATTTATCAAAACTTGATCTAAGCTAAATTGATTGAAACCAATAGTCAAGTTCATTCCAAATCACTTGTTGAACTTAACCAAAGCCTCAATTGGCCTACTAGAACTAACCTAGCCCAATTGTCCTTAAACACAACTTGACTTAAAGGGTTATGTTGAGCCAAATTCAAATTTATCCAATATTGATTGAAAACAAAGATACCAATCCACTTCATATGACTAACCAAATCTAAACCTACCCATGACCTAGCTCAAATAGGTCAAATGATTCAAATTGGTCAACTTGACCCATTTGACCTAAATGAAGTCATATCCAAATTCAAACCTAAACCAAATTGAATCAAACCAAAGCCACCAAAACATTTCAAATGGTCATATGAAGCTAATTTAGTTTTGATGTTGACCAATTGGTCAATGACTAAGTTGAATTTAATTGACCTAAATCAACATGAGCCAAACCATACCAAATGAACTCCAAATCTAATGAAACTTGGACAAACCTATTTTCTCAACATACCCAACATTTCCAAATTCAAAATCAACAAATGACCATTCTACCCTAGGCCATAGAATAAATTTTGGTCAAATCCTCTTCATACCTACTTGATAATTTCCCTAATAGGTCAAGTAAACCTTATGGAGTGCACCCAACCCAATTTGAGTCAACTTGACCCAATAAAATCGAGCATGGCTCAAATTGGCCACATGGGAATCATGCTCCCACTCAATTTGAGCACATGGGGAGTTACCATTCCACTCCCAACCCCAAATTAACCATGCAAGTCTCTGTGATCAAAACCCAGGTCAATTGGATCAAAATGGCAATTGAAGCTTTGGCCTTGATTGCCTATAAGATATATACTTAATTCACTTCAATTTCAACAGCCTAATTGATTGAAGCAGGAAGCCGAGAGCCATTTGAGAGCCTTCCCAAGCTTCTAGGAGAGTTAAATTTTCCATTTCTGCTTTCCTTAAGAAAAAATAGGGAGCTCCAAGGATTTCCAACTTTCTCCAAACACCAAACCAAGTCAATTCCCTTTGTCTCGGGGACCAAGTGAGCTTCCCAACCTCTTCCCAAGCTCCAAAGGCAAGGGAAGATCAACTTCAATCAAAATTAAGCTCACTAGGAGGAGGAGTTGGTCCATAGAACTATCCACTCAACCTCAAGAGCTAAAACTTTCACCAAAGCTTCATCTCAACTGACTCCTCAAGAGAATCAGTGATCACCTTGAGGTATGACATTTCACCATTAAACTCAATGTGGTGTGGAGCATTGTGAAAAATTGATCCCATGGAATTTTAACCTTAGATGTGCTTGCCATTAGGTTTAGATGGTGTGGGTTGAGTTTAATCAAGAAGCTCGACGAGCTCAAATCTTCCCTTTGAAAGTGGATGGTCTATTATTCTTCGTAAGAATAGGATGATCTATGGCCGCCCATCCATGCATTTTGGTTGGATGATCAGATTAAATCACATTTTATATCTTATTTTATCCTCTAAAATGAGGATTAATAGTTGTCAATCCGATCAATGATGTGGATACATAACGCCATGCTACATGTGATGTTTAAGTGGCCACTCGGATGACGCTGTAAAGCACTGAGTCATGCATGTATGCCAGGATTGGAATTAATTAAGGTTTAAATAATTATAATTAATCCTCTAAACTTCTAAAATTCATATCTCTAAAAAAAATCAAAAAATATGAGGTAATTAATGAAAGATAATTCAATCTAGATTATTCTAAAATTGGTTTTATTGGATTTTGAATATTGTCTTTTTCTATTTAGGTTTTATTGAAAATCTTAATTTTACACTCATAGTAATCCATAATCTCAAACTTCTTGAGTGTATTTTGGTGGATGACTCTTCCTAATTTTTTTTTTAGAATTATTATTTAATTGAGAAATTGTTAATTGATTAAATTACCCCTTAATGTAATTAAGGATAATTAATTTGATTGTGGTTTAAATTATTATTGAAGTTGATTAAGGTCAAATTAGAATGGGAGGTTTTGGAAATAATTTTGTGGCATTTCCTAAGCCATTCCTTAAATTTTTTCTTTCTTAATCCTCTCTTTAATAGTTAATTCACTAATTACCCTCTTAATTAATTTTATAAAATTCTAAAACTTTTAAGAACTTAATTAATCTACTTTGGGTAGATGCTTAAGTGTTCAAAGCCTAAGTTCAATTAAGGAATTCAAAACTCAGCTCATATGTGTGAGGGGTGTTTTGAATTTACTTAAGTTAAACCCCTTAGCTTAATAAATCATTAATCATGAGACAAATTGCATTAGGCCCCTTTCTTCCTAGGTACATTGCAAATTAAAATTCTTTGTGAGGTTTTATATCATCTCATTGGCTCATAATTATTTGATTAACTATGCTAAGGTGGTGTAGGTATGGATAATAACATGTTTAATTCATACCTTAACCCAATCAAAATATAAAATGAATCTAATCATCTAAAAATTGAACAAAACTATCAAACATATGTGGAAGAAGTAAGAAAACTCAATTCACATTTTCAGAATTAAATCAAATTTAAAAACAAAATCATATTAAATAAACTTTGATTTACTTTAAGCTTTCTTATTTCAAAGATTGTCTTTAGGATTTAATTGAAGTAAATGTGTTTACATGATTTCATTACTTTAGTTCTTCCCAACATGCTTTATGTTATATGGTTTCATGCATCCATGCTTTTCAAAATCAAATTTAAAATGAAAATATTTCCTTTATGTCAATTGCATGTGTTGGCTAAAGTAAGAATATGAGTGGCTATTATCACTATTAAATTCAAATTATTTTCAAAAATATGGATCAATTATCAAAATTGAAAGTGTGTTACTTATATCTTACTTATGAGTTTGCATGTAAGTAAATTACAAGAATGTGCTTAGTGTAGGTTTTCCTTCTCTTCTCTTTTAGTATAGTTTTGAATAGGATTTGGCAAGGTGTATGACTCATTTGAAAAGAACCTAACACTTGCCTAATTCCATATCCTATTCATTCTATACCATCACTTAAGAAGGATACCTAGCATATAAATTATAAAAGAAAATAAACCAACACCAACTTTTGCATTATTTCTATTCCATTCATTTCTTTTGTACATATGCTTGTATTTAAGAAAATTATATTAGTCTGAAAACCCGATTGAAGGCTTTAAGTAGCCCTAAGTGGTGGTCTTGTACCTTATATCTCCTGGTTTACAATGACATCATACTCACTTATTCCTTTCATACATTCATGTGTGCATGTGAAAGTTGGATAAAACCCTTACTACTTAATGAAAAATCATGCCTCATATTTTCTTTAAGTAAATTACTTAGCATGCATCATAAAGTGTGCTAAATATTCCCATTTTCATGTATATATATGTTTAGGACTCATTCATATGCATGTTATACATGTTGGGAAAGAAGTGAAGTGATGTATATTTTATGAATTTAGTTCATTTTACTTAATCTTAAAATGCCTTTCTTTTTGAATAGGTTTGTTTGGAGTTCATCTAAACTTAGGATCAATTAAAAAACTTAATTAAAACATTCACTAAACAAAACAAAAATATGAATCCACTTTAAAAAATTATTTAGAAGGAAGGAAAGAGAGTTCTCTTCTCTTCTCCCTTTATAACTTAGTAATGATTGTGATTCACTACCCAATCAAAATATAAAAAAATAATATCATTCCAAAATAATTAAATCACTTAAATGAAATCCTCCTCTAAGTTTAATATGCTTCACACTTAGAAAATTGTAAACTTAAAGCCATTTTAGCACACACACAATAAAACCTCTAAAGCACACACATTAGGCACCCCATCTATCTTTTAGGTTAGGATTGTAGATTTGAAGCTTGCTTTATTTTGAGATATATATTTTAGTCTCTTTAGTGAATGTGCATAGAATTAATGATAGGCATCTTAGTCTAACCATTATCTTCTAATTGTGCTTACCTTGTAATAAATAGAAATATAAATGATTTTGCTATGCATTTTTCTAAGCATGATCCAATGTGGACTGTCACCCATGTGGTATTAAGTCCAATATTGCTTGAGATTTGATGGTTTGTTTAGCTAACTGTGGTGTTAAGATTTACTTTTCCTTTTCATGTAATTTTTGCAATTAGATTTTAGATTGTTATGGGGATTGGGATTTTAATGGTCATAAGATCTTTAAAACACGTGAAGTTTTGAGCATCCAATTCAACCATAAAAGAAGGAATCAAAGAAGAATGAAGATTTGAATACCCTTATAAGAATGAGTTCTTTCTTAATTGTATATAATTTTTTGTAATCCATGTTGTCAAAAGAGCACAATTTATTTTTTTTTGGTACTTACCCACCTCATTCTTTATTAGCTTTATAAATTGATTGATGATTTGTTTAGCTAAAATTATGGCATCATTTTCCTAATTTCTTCCTTTTGTATGGCATGATGTGGATTCAAATAAAAAACAAATCTTTCCAAAGTCAAACAATTCAAAATAAAAAATAAAGAACTCATAACCTCACCTAAAGCACTAAAAAAATTAAGATAAAAGAATTAGCAACTCTATTGGATGAGTACTTTTATAACATCATGCACAAATGCATATTTTTTCACTTAATTGGAAGGTTTCTACCTTTACCAATGAAACTCTTGACTGAGAGCCATGGTGGAAACATCACCTCCTCCCTTCTCATATTTTGGCCATTAATCTTATTTCTCATGCATAGTTGGAGTCCTATTCAAATAAAATGATTGTCCAAAAAATAAAAAATAAAATGAATTGAATAAGATTCAAGTCATTTAAACCATGCCTTATATGATCTAAAATCTTTAAGTGACTTAGTCTCTTTCTAAATAAATAATAGCCTAGCTATCTTGCATAAAGTATATGACTCTCTACATGAACTTAAAATCATAAAAAGTCTAAACACCAAGGTGTAAAAGTCATTTGTGGTTTGTCTCTCTGTGAGGCAAACCAAAAGCCCATTTTCACCTTTGATTGCTGCTTTAGCTCCATAGATTTAGTTCAGGTTTTCACCCTTTTGGCCATAAGCCTAAATCTCTAAACACATCTGTGAATCATAAGCTAAATTTCTAATGAAAAATTCAAGTTAAATAAATTAAATTAATTTCAAAAATGTAAAGCCCAACTTATAGTTTGAGATGAAATCATAAGAAATCAATTTTAACAAATATTGGAATCTCATTTAGTATACTCAAATTTCCTAAGTGAAATTTCCATTTCACAAAATTAAATGGAACTTCATCTTTGCATACCATTTTCTAAAGTAAAGTCTCCACTTTCAATCAAAAATAAATCAAAACCAAAAGGAAACACATTAGGATTTCCCTAGCATACCCAAATTTGTTAAGGATCCTAGTTTTACAAAAATCAAAATATCCAAAAACAAATGAAACACTTTAGGATCTTCTTAGAATACTCAAATTTGCTAAGAATCCTATTTTCAAAAAGATCTTTCAAAAACACACTTGGGTTCTTCACTTAGCATACCTAAATTTGCTAAGTGAGAATTCCATTTTTCAAAATCAAACAATAATCCACAAAAATAAAATAAACAACTTGTTTTAAACACGTCACTTAGCATACCAAAATTTGCTATGTAAAATTCCAAATCAATAAGAAAAACCAATTGACCCTTACTTTAACATACCCAAATTTGTTAAAGGAAAGTGTCCTCAAATCAAAATATAATTTCAAACATGAACCTATGGAAACATCCTTCTAAAATATTTGAATCCATCTTTCAACATACCCAAATTTGTTGAGTTAGATTCATATTCAAAATTCCTCTTTTCAATCAAATTTTAAATCTTCTCTAATCCATTTGAACCCCACTTAACACTTCCAAGATGTTGGATGTGGGTTCAAATTTTTAATTCAAATTCAAAAATCAACAAAAATAGAAATCTGATCCAAGCTCATTTCCTAAATTTGTAGATTCTCAGCATCATGCCTTCTTTCGTTTTGCAGTTGATTTGAAATGGCAAGCTCACAAGAAGTTTTTTCACTTTCCTCAAGACATGGACTTGACGCCAATTTCCATGAATTGGATCATGCCCACCTTATCCATTTTAGGGATTTGAGGGAGAGGATAACATGTAAGGGCACTCCAAGAGGACTGGTGCAGGTCGATCATCCATTGATTTACCTTAGATTTAGATATCTACTCATTGAAGAGGAAAGCGGCCCCACCAGCCTTTAGTAGTGATAGTGATAGTGCACCCCATGGTTTCGCTACCCTGAGGGCTGGGCATAGTCTTTGGCACCCTCTAAGGGTAACCTCCGGATTCCTCCTCCTTTGAGGTTGGGTCTAGTTCTCACTCCTCTCATCCCATCAATACACAAAGGAGAAATAAAAATCACATGATCAAATCATACCAGATGTGGAGATGGAGGCCGCTACTCGAGTAGAGGAGGTACCTACTTTAATCACCTGTTGGTTACAACAAACTAATTTCATCCTCTCTGCAAGACAGAGGATGCTAGGAGGATCTGACTTCACCTCCACCAATGGTTCAAAGATCAGTCGCCATTTTAGAGCAGAGGTCATGTGCCTCATCAATCTTGCCAGTTGGTGAGCTTATGGATGTTCGATTAGGTCAATTTGATTTGAGATTCATCATCCCCTGTAGCATGGGAAAACATATTTGATAGGAGAGGGCTAGAGAGGCCCATACATCTATTCATATCACTAGTATGGAGAGGCAGAGGTTCAGTCGCTAGTCGACATCTTCAGCACTTATCAACTTTCCAACTCGGTGCTCTACTCACATCGACCATACATATAACATCCTACTTACTAGGACCAGTCATCACAGGAGGACAGCTCCTATTTATAGAGAGTCAGTGGTGTCTCCACCATACCTCTCTATCCCCCGTCTACCATCAACAGTTCATGTTATAACATCACCAGTTCCATCAAAGGCCATGAAGGCCATATCCGGGAAGAAGCATACCCCATTGGTGATCTGGCTATGGCTGAGGGATCCTACTCCATCTACTCCACCTACGGAGAGGTCCCTCCACTGACCTTCTACCCTAGTGGTGGTGTGTGGAGAGTGGCACCCCAAGCATAGTGGTCATCCCTTCACCAACTCCACTAAGGGACATGGAGATGGCAGCTATTTGTAGAGGTAGCAGATGATAGCCCACACAATGATTTGGAACCTCCTAGAATGTCACCCCTTTCATAGCTAGATAGTGAGTGTGTCTCTTCTAGTGAGTACCCCTCATAGGATTGACTCTTTAGCGCAGGTTGTGCCTCTCACATGATAGTGATCACGGCCAAAATCATTTATTCCCATTCAGATTGATCATTTTCTTGAGGAGATAGTAGTACATTATCTTGTAGAGAAGAAGGAGATTCTAGGGTATGATTGGTCGATGAGGAGAAGATCACTGATCCCAATGAAGATGATTTATTGGGAGACTCAGGTCTGCATGGTAGATACTAGGGATCTCTCCTCAGGGAGTAGTAGGCCATGGAAGGTGATGAGGTTGAGCAAGAAGACATAGCCCAAGCCCAACACCTCTGATATTAGTTGAATAAAAAAAAGATGAGCTATAGATAGATGGAGAGGCAAAGATGAGGATTATTGGCGGCAGTACTTCAAAAATAAGCCCAAGGTTCATCCTACTACACATTAGTGAGAAGTGCATGTCTTGGACCCAGCCAAGACCTTACCTCCTGTTAAGCAAGGTAGCACTAGCATGTATAGTAAGATAGTGGAAAGCACCTCCATACAAGAAAAAGACATTTGATCCATGGTTGAGCGGAAGTGAAGGAAGCATTGGCTCAAGCCCGAGAGGATCATTTCCCAAAGGGTAGACCCTACCCAGAATTCAATGCAATCCATATCCCAAGGGTTTTGCCACCTTCTTCAAAAGCTTTGATGGTAGTGGAAACCTAAGCATCATATAGCACACTTTGTACAATGCCGTGGATGACTTTGCTATTCTGCCTCTTCATTAGTAGCCTAGCAGGGATTGCTTTTGATTGGTATGCTAAACTTTCCAATGGTTCAACAAAGATATTTGCTAAGTTGGAGCAACTCTTTATCAAGAGGTTTGCTGGAGCTCAATAAAGGGTTATTGTAGGTGATCTCATTGTAGCACAACAACACCTAGGTGAGTCCCTTATTGGTTATATTCTTCAATGGCTTAACCTAAGTATGAAATGCAAGCTGCAATTGTTTGAGCAGCATGCCATTGAGATTCTTCTAAAGAATATCCATGGCCCAATTTCCTTCATGCTTAAGGGCTTCACTATCAAAACATTTGAGAAGTTAATCAACAAGGTGGCTAGTCTACAAGGAGAGGCCAAGAAGTTGCCTTTTCAAGACCAGTTTCCCAAAGCAAAGCCACAGAAGGTCTATGAGAAGAGGTGAGAGCGGACCATGGTAGATGGGGAAAACTAGCTAGAGATCAAGAGACCACAACCTCAGCAGCCTTCACTTCCACCTCCTTTACCACCAAGGCTACCTTCACTTCCAAGTAGCCTCCATGGCAAAGACCGCCCACCTCACCATACCACCAAGTGGCACACATACGGAGTATATGATCCACCTACTCTTTAGAGAAGCTTAATACTTTATTCATTTAAGAGGAGGTAATCAGAAAGATCTTTAAGAATCTCTTAAAGAAGCTGATTTTTAGCTACCCGAGCCTAGGAGACCGGAGGAAGTAGGCAAAAGTCATGATCCTAACTTTTCCCTACCATTGTATACTAGGCCATGTTTTAGAGGATTTCTTCACATTCAAGGACCGCTTGAACATAGCTTCAAGACGTGTTGTCATCCTAAAGGAATACCTATGGAACAACCATCCAATTCCATTAGGTAATCCTTGGGATACTTGTGATCCTTCCAAAACTAAAGAAGGTTAAGATATTTATTTATCCAAAACCTCTAAAAGATCATCCAAGATCAAGAAACTTTCCGAGGTGTGCTTGAGTCACCTCAAACCTCCAACATCAAGGTTTGCAAGTTGTCGCTGCAACTCGTGGAAAGGGGAGCTCGAGTAGCGTAGCAGAGATGTGTCACCTGATAGCCCAAGAGGCTCAACCACCAGAGTCCACCTCCACCACAAGTTGTAGCTTTCACACTAATGAATTCCTCCACTTTAGTACTTCTTCTTCTACTAGTAGAACTCTTGTATCAATGAATAAGGGCATCAAATCTCTTACCCACTCACTTTACTTAATTTCTATTTTGTACCTCCAAATAATTCCAAGAAATTGAAGAATAAAGCTAGCTTGATTTACATCTATGTCACTTCAATGGGTCTACTTCATTTTTAATGATAACTCTTCAAGTCAAAATAACTATAATAATTTCATCTTCATTTTATGAGTTGACTTCCTACTTTGAATACTATGGGTTCATCTTAAGATAAACTTAGAATCATCGATTATGAGGGTCCCATAGGAGAAGTAGGTGAGCCTTATGTCGGTAGAACCTTCCATTACCCTACCATAAGAGATCACCGAAGTCAACCTTCATAGTGGCAAGGTTCTACCTCCTAGGGCAGCACCTCAAGATAGAGGGAAATAATTCATTGGTATAGAGGATCACGAAGCCCCTACACAAGATGCTCCACCCTTGGATATGCTGGAGGATCAGCCCAAGTGGACTACAATGTCCTCTCTCATCTAAGAAAGTTACCATCTAAGCTAAGCATATACGATGCCCTTATCTTATCCAAAGAAATGAGTGAATCACTAATCAAGGCTCTCCTTGATCCTGAAATATGCTTAGCTCACCACTTCTATAGGTGAGGAGGCACACATTATAAAAAAGAAGCTCGGGGGATCACCTTCATAGATGAAGATCTGGGGACTTGGAGCACAACCCCCCCTTTATCACAATTGACATGGAGATTCTTTGCCGAGTTCTCATGGATCAAGGTGCATCGATGAACATTATGAGTCTAAAGACACTTGCCTATTTGAGGTTCAACATCTCCACACTTGAGGAGAGATGATGTTGAGAGGATTCAATGAACAAGGTGAGCAAATTTAGGTTCCACCTTTGGAGATAGTGATGGAAGATCCAAGTTTTACATCATTGATTTGAATACTTTGTTCAGCTATGTCAGTTTTGGATACATCAACAAAATAATTCCATCCTTCCTATCGCTGCATCAAGTTTAGAAAGATGGATTGAATACAACAATGGAGATGAAAAGCCATTCTTAGTTAGAGAGGTAGATTAATGAGGATGCCCTACTATCTTCCTCAAAAACATTCTCGTGAACTTGGACAAAATTCAAAGAAAAGAAAAAAGAAAATGAAGAAAAGAAAAGATAAAAGAAAAGAAAAGGAAAATGAAAATCCAAGTGAACAAGAAAGGGGAATTGAAGAAGAAAAAGATCCATATCAAATTCCACCCATAGTTCATTCCATCATATGGACATGTGGGTAGGATTACTCAACCTCCACAGAGAATGCGAAATAGGCGCTCTAGAGGTGGAAGACTCTGTTGGCCAATGCATATCATGTTTTCATAAGAGTACCCCTACTATTCATATAGACTTGGAATCCAGCTCGGAGGAAGAGTCTAATGTGATTAGTATACTAGCAAACCCCTCTCAACAGGTTCCATTGGAGGTGACTTTCCATCCAGGGAAAGATTAGGATCAGGCCTCTAGACAAAGCAAAGTATTCAAATCAGGCTTATTTAAGACTATTAGGCAAGAAGTTGAGAACCTTAGCTCTAACCTCACTTACATCTCTAAAGTTGAAGGTTTAGTAGTTAAGGAAGTCCTAAATCTTCCAATATGAAGTCAAGGGATTCTTTTGGGATCATCATCCAAGCCGAAGTTGATGTAGAACATGAGGAGGATACAATTGATAGAATTACCATTTGACTTTTACTATGTTCATAATCTATATAAAAAGTTTTAGTTCATACATACGGCATAGTCGGTGTTTTGAAAATTATGGAACAATACATGCAGGGAAGCACAATCGAGCGACTAGGATTGACAGGGTCAAGTTGATGATGAAGATTACTGCTTAGTTATCACCAATCATTTAGAGTCTGATAGGTTCTTTTCACACCCCAACTCTTATGAGAATGTGTGTTTAGAAATCTATGATAGATGATCAAATCAAAGAGGCACTGCCAAAATTTGAAGATGAGATTCATTCAATAATAGACAAGCTTAAAGAAATCAACCTTGGGATAGAAGAAACTCTACGCTTGACGTACATCAGTTCATTGTTGAATGAAGAAGAAACCAATAATAACCCCTCATTCCTCATATGAAGGGAGCCTAAGCAAGAGAGAGAAGAGAGCCCTAAAGCTTGAAGATCCTAGAAATGTTTGAGCCTCCTCCATCAATAGACTCCACCTCCTTACAAGCTATTAAAAATGAGAAGGTCAAGAAAACCACAAATGCTCAACAAGGTCAAGAGATGATCTAAGTGATGATTTTGACATGGAAATGCAAAATGGCAATCATTCAAGGACCATAATAAGATGAGGTGCTTTATACAAGTGGTGGTCTTTTTCTAGGAAGAGATTTAAAATCAATCTCAATGCTCACTCATGGATAAAATCTACCCATCTTTCAAAAAAAATCATAAACCCCACGCTTATCAATGAAAAATACTCACTTAATCACTCCCCTTAAGATGTTAAATAAGACATCTATCATAATCCTCAGCTATCATAATGAGACCATCTATCAAGTGAAGCAGAGAAAATAATCATATTCACTCACGAAAAAAGTTTAACAAAATGCCATCCCACATTTCACTCATACTTAAAAGGACAAGAAGATCAGATATTCACTCTTATTTGATTTTCTAGATTAAATGGCATCAAGTAAATGATGATGATATGGAGATGAAAAGATTAAGATATATAAGGCCAACAACATCAAAAGGTAAAACCAAAGCATGGAGCTTCAACTTGGCCAAGGTATGTTCTATAATGAGCATGATATAAGTGATGTTACTTTTGCCCTGCCATGGATGACTTCATCTCAACACCAAAGGAAAAGGCTGACCAAGATGTCTCAATGGAAGAACATCCCCAAGACAATGCACATAAGGTGTTTGCAAAATGCCAAGGAGAAAGCATTTGCTTTTGCTTCTCATAAAAACATACTACTAATCCTTGTTTGAAGACAATAGCCTCCTAGAGATTCTTCCAGAACTTCAAATGGTCTATTCTGCCAAATGGACAATGATCAAGCTAACTTGGAAGAAGAAGGAGTATGTTAAATTCAAATTGTTGATAAGAATGCAGACTCATGGAGGATGGCATTACTATTCTCCACAATTTGAATCAAGTGAAGCTTGAAAGAGCACTTAAAAAAGAAGACCATATTTCTACCTTAATCTAAAGAGAAAGTGGAGTAAGGGGCTTTCAAATTGATTATGGTGCATTTTTGTATGCATTTTGAAATAGGAGAGAATGCTTTGATGAATGGGCCTTTCTAAATGTCATTTTGGATAAGTGGATTCATCAACAAATCTTGATGGGCTTTATTGGTCTTAACCTCTGCTTTATGACAATACTAATATTGATCGCTTCCTTCATTGAGAGCCATGTGGACCACCCAACAAACTCAGGGAAAAGCATGTTTGCTTAATGCATCGCTGATCTTCACAAAAACTCCTCATTTGGATCCATGGAAGAAATGGTTTTTCCAACTTGAGTATGAATTACCAATCTATTTCTTTGGAAAGGTGGGACACAAGGTTGACTCTTGTCCCACCAAGGAGTCCACCAAGCACACCATAGATGCTCATTCTTGTATAATAGAGTCTATGAACTTATCAAATTAATAACATTAATCAAAAGGAAAAAAAAATCAACCACTACTTCACCATCATTATCAAAAAGGAGTCATTTTCTAAGATGGTCAATTTCTCACCAAAGAAGAGAACTAACAAGCAAAGAAACATTAACTTACAAGAAGGAAGGTGGGAAGCAAGGATAGAAACAGCCTACTCAATGTGTGAAGATCCTTCAAGGAGCAAAAGCAATTTAGTGAAGCCTTATATATTAAGCCAAAGCCATAGTGGAGAAGCTCAAAGCCATGAGGGAGAGAGGCAACCACCCAATACCACAAGGTCAGATGTTGTGCCCACTTGAGAATGTGATAAAAATTGAGGCCAACCAAAGAAGAGGAAAAGATACAAAATCAACATAAATTAGCACTTAATGTCATCGATTCTGTTTTGAATTGTAGGTGCCCGCAAGAGACTAGCAACACCTACCACCTATTGGTGGTAAGAAAAGATTATGGCACAAAGTGATAGTGCATCTCAAGACATGAAGTGACAAAATGGCATCAATGCGTAAACCCTTAAATGGGCTTGAGGCATCATCCTTAGAAAGGATATTGTGGACTTTCCCCTGATTATTTATCCTTGTTTTGGGCATGCTTGCCCTATTTGTGGACTATTATTGGATGCCAACAAGAGTTATCTTGAATGTGGATAAAACCATCAAGCAATATCTTCAAGCCCCATGGCTATTGTGACTTAATGTATCTTGGCTCAAAGTGACAAGAAGGGTGGGATTCATTATACACTTGCAACATGATAATGAACTTGACTATGAGTTGAGTTTAGCCAAAGTTCACTTGGACCTAAAAGATGGGATGAGATAACCCTTGATCACCTTGATCAACTCAGGCTTCTCAATTCTGGGATACCAAGATGCCATTACCTCTAGCTTCATCATGCTCCCTTCTTCTTCTTCATTTATAGAAGCAGATGGTTTGAAGATACTTGGCTCTTATCCATGAGTTGGAGGCAAAGAAAAGGGAAGACTTTGCTCAAATCAAATTCCATAGAAAGAGTCATTATTCCAGAGTAAGAGATGTTGAAGAACCTCACTCTTCATTGACTTGGACACATACCTCTTCAAACTCATTTATGATGGACCCACCCTACCAAGAAGGGGAGCTTCAAGGTTATTGCTTAACCTCATTGGACATGGTGGAGACAAAGGGCTGCTATATGGCTCGATGGAGAAAAACCATTTTTCCATACGAAGCTCCTAAATACCAAAGATTCATCAATCTTATGGAGGTATGATTGAGAACCCTTTTAGATTAGCTTTTCACTTCCTTCTTTGCAAAATCAGGGATGTCTTGATGGTTGCATTCTCTATAGAAGTTCTATTTGATCCTTGAAGATACCATCAAGATATTTGAGGCAATTCATCATGATAAGTCACCATTTGATGGGATTAAGCCTTTTTACAAGCATTTGTCAGAAGGATGTAGATCTGCTTGGAGTTCTTGAACTTGATCATATGGAGATTCATGAAGGAACACTTATTGTTCTCATCAAAGTTTGGGGCTAGCATCCTTCCAAATTTCAGCCCATTAGTGTGAGATCTATAAAGTGGTGGCCAAGATTTCAAACAGTAAGCATTTACTACCTCCTTTCAAGAACAAGGTGCTTTTGTGCCCGAGAGGATCTCTCACCATGCTCTCCTTGCCCAAGAAATCATCAACAAATTCCAAAGATTCTTTGTTGGTTTCATGTCATTAAAGTTGATATGGAGCAAGCTATGAAAGATGATTCCATTGAGCATTCACCTGATTTCCTTCTATAGATTCAAGAAGTGGATTCTATATTTCACTCACTAGATTCATCTTTTTAATGGTTGAAGGTCTCTATTGACAGATATTTCTTTATCACATTAGCATTCTATGTTTTGAGTCTTTCTTTAGCTTTAGAGAGGGTAAGGTATGATTGAAGATGGGAGGATCATCTCAATCCTTATATGTGAATCATTGAATTCTCTGTCTATCTATGAAGCAAATTAAAAGCCATCCTGATGATTATTGTTTGATCTAGATCAACTGATAAGTCCCATTCTCTAGTAATTCTAAGAGATGGAAGACTAATCATTGTTAGGTTTATTTTCATTTCAAGAGATGGAATCTTGGCCTTTTTGAGGAGGAAGCTCTACAAGCATGATTTATCTGATGACCAGAGAAGATTATCTAACTCACATCTCTCCTATGTGCAGCTCATTTTGTCTGAAAGGCTATGAACACATACAACTATTCCTTGAATGTCAAGGTGAGATTGAGCTGTATGATTGGACAAGAGTCACTTAGACATTCACTATGTTGGGGTTTTGTTAATTAAGCATGTTTGTTTTCACTATTAATTTGAAAGGTTATTGGGATTTTCTTCAAGCCCACTTCATTACTTCACATTGAGTAAAGATATTTGAGTGAAGTTGAAGAACTCAAGACTTGGGTCAATTTTATCTCAAAGTCTTGAACTTTCATTTGAAGATAATGAAAGAAAGTTGATTTTGGATCACACATGGTTAAATAATTGTTCCTTAGTGAGACCACTTTCTTAGAATAATTGATCATACATCCATATGGACAGACATGATATAATTTAGAGTAGCATTGAGATCTTGTGAAGGATGGAATTCTGAAGATGAAGAGAGAGCTTCTTCAGATCAGAAATCTCATGAGTTTGATTCTTTTCCCCTAGACTCTTACATCGCTTGAAGAGAATCGGAATTAAGAATGTAAACCTGAAGAATTTGAAGACTCATGTTCAGAGATGGAGATCAAGAAAATATTCAATGCTCATTCATCATAGTTTTGTCCTCTTGGGAGTTAACCTCTTTCTAATGCTCATGATCTATTTGATTAAGACCACCAAGTGACATGGTTGGGTGATTTATTGATGATATATCAAGTTTGAGGACACTAATGAAAGACACAGTCCAACATGACACCAAAGGTCATTCGACTATTTTGAGGTTTACAAATGCATCTACCTTTCTATTCAAGAATGAGTAGGCTTAGATTTTGACTTTTATGAAGAAAGGTGAATGTTGAGGATCTCCTCCTTCCTGTTTCGGCATTGGAGTATTTTTGGGATGATCTTTGACTCACCAAGTCATATTTCCATAATTGCTTTATAGAAAGTGCTATCTTTCAAAATTGTTGACCCTTGACTATGATGGTAAGGGTATCATATGAACAACATTGTTGTCAATTTAGGAAGACCATCAGATTTCTAGTTTTCTTCAGAAGTCACTTGCTTTCTTTTCACATTCCACCAACTCTTTTCACAGTTGACTTCAATATGATCTTCACAAATCGACTTTACTTGGTGTCTTAGATGACTTACCTTCTCATACAACATTATTTGAGATGATAAGAACATGTTGCTTCATTTAGCGAGACTCCAGCCTTTGCAGCTTGATTAACATTATTAAATGCAATATGCAAGTTTCAAAGAAGAAGAAACCAATGACTTAGTTAGGCTATTGGCTGGGTTTAAAGATTATTTTACATTGAGTTATGAAGAGATGCCTAGATTATCTCTGATGTAGCCCACAAGCTATCAATAGATCATGCTACCCCATTAAGCAAGCTCTAGACACATGATTAGAAATCAAACAAGGTCATTTTGAAGTCAAGAAATGATATTGTTTTCATTAGGAAAGAGAAATATCCCACAGTTAGCTAGTGTCATCCATTAAGAAGAAAATGGCCATAATCACATATACATCGATTTTAAGGATTTAAACAAGGCATGTCCTAAGGATGAGTTTCCTCTTCCAATATCAAAATTAATGGTGGACATTGCCTCATCTCACGCAGTGTTCTCTTTCATGGATGGGTAAGCTGGCTATAACCAAATCAAGATGTCTCTTGAAGATGAAAGAAACACTTTGAAACCTCATGAATCTTCATATAGGTTCATGCCTTTAGCCTTAAAAATGCTAGTTCTACATACCAATGGGCCATGACTCCTCCAACAACTCATCCATCCCGAGTATTATGTTGATGATCTAGTAGTCAAGAGCGAGAAAAAGAAGACCACCTCTTTGACTTGAGTAGTTTTGGTTGAGACAACATAACCTCAAAATAAATCCCCTGAAGTGTGCATTCAGAGTAGCTTCAAGAAAATTTCTTAGGTTTGTTGTTTGACATCAGGGAATAGAAATTGATCCAAAAAAGATTAAAGGTATCTTAGAAATTCCACCTCCTAAGAGTTTAACTCAACTCAGATCCTTCCAAGCATGGTTGGCATATCTAAGATGATTTATCTCTAACATTGGTGGATGCAAGCCATTTTCAGCACTTGTAAAAAAATACCAAGTTCAAGTGGATGACAAGTTCCGATGCCTTTGAAGACATCAACCATATTTGGTAAAGCTAGTTCTAGAACTATCCGTAGCCACTCATTTACACTATTGCTTGGATGACTCTCTCGATGCTTTGTTCCCAAGCCAATGATAAGGGAAGGAGAACACTCTCTACCTTAGTCATCATCTTATTCATGATAACTATCCACCTATTGAGAAACATTGCTAGCTTTAATATTGCTTCCAAAAGCTACAAATTTATATGCTTTTTCATAAGGTGAACTTGATCTTCAAAATAAATCCACTCTAGTATCTCATAACATGGCCAATGCTATCCAAACATTTAGCTTGATGGTCCATGATTCTCTCACAGTTTGATATCACATTCGTACTCCTCCGTGTGATAAAAGGAGGCACGGGATTCTTAGCAAGACACCCATTCTCCTGATTCTCCATTTAGTGAAAATCTCCCTAATAACAAATCATGAACTTAAGAGGCCAAACATAACCATCGATGGGAGATATATTTTGATGGTAGCTTTTTCACAAAGGGGAAGCACCACGATCTATTCTCCCAAGAAAGGCAAGGGTACGAAGTTGAGTATGAGGCTTTGATGGTCAGTCTGGAGTTAGCCATCACTATCAGTGTCAAGAGCATCAACATATTTGGGGATTCTCAATTGGTCATCAACCATAGGATACTATTGCCTCTCGATGATTACATGGATGGATGTAGCTAGAGATTATCGCGTGTACACCATGTGGTCCTCCACCAACCACCAACATTCTACACCCTACATTGGCCTCATGGCCATTGAGTGTTGGGGTACCGACATTGTGGGTCCATATCCTCCTTCTTCCAAGGGCATCGGTTCATCTTAGCCACCAACTACTTTTCCAAGTGGGCAAAAGCCATCCCACTCGAGAGGTCACAAGCATGTGCTTAGTTTTTAGAACCATATCATATAGGTTTGGGTGCCTCGATGAATTATATCCAATAATGGTACGCATTCAAAAGCACCAAGATCAATAGTGTAAAGATAGATTGAGATACTCCACCATCTACTACCTAGAAAATGGCTTAGAAGCATTCAACAAAACTCATCCAAATACTAAGGAAGACTCTGATGACAATAATAAGCTAGTAGAATGAGTAGTTGGTTGAAGCCTTGTGGGCCTACACACCACATACCCAACCCCAACTCAATCTATGTTTTCCTTAGTTTATGGGTTCAAAGTTGTCTACCTTTAGAAGTTCAACTCCCATCACTAAGGATAGCATTGGGTAGCAAAGATCTCTGAGTAGAATGCAAAGTTAGTTAGAAGAGCTCAAAGGTTTGGAGGAGAGTCACCATGGGCATGCTAAAACTTGTTATACAAGGCCAAAATGATTCAAGCTCACAACATGTCGGTCCGCCCTAGGTTTTTGAGTTGGAGAACTTGTGTTAGTCCTAAGGAGACCAATTGCCCATCAAAGATGGGAGGCAAGTTTGAATCAACTTAGGAAGGTCCCTATATCATAGAGAAGGCCTACCAACAAGGATCTCATCAGCTTATTGATTGTAAAGGGGAATACCGATGCTTCCAATTAATGGGCTTTATTTGAAGAAATATTACCCATAAAAATCATGTTTGAAAATAAATCTATCAATTAACAAAAATTTGATTCCATTTCATCAAAATCATCTCTTATTTCAAAGCATTATTTACTTATCTTATGAATCCACCGTGACATGTTTAGGTAGGTGTAAGAGTCCCCCAGTGGCATCCTATCCTCTTTACAACACAACACAAACAAACTAATCTGGTGCTATTAGAATAAGTGAGAGAACCCAGGCATCCTATTTTGAATAGCACAACTAAGTTAGGAGTGAGAGAACCCTAGTGACATCCTTTCTTAGTGGAATTCCCATTTGCCATCCATGGCACCATTTCATCAAAATCTCTAGTGTGTTTAAGGTAGGTGTAAGAGTCCCCTAGAGGCATCCTATTCCTTTTAACACATGCACTATAATAAACATAAATCTTTTTGTCTCAAGCTATTTTGATGTGAGAGCAAGCCCCCTGTGGCACTCACTCATTAGCTATTCTAGGTCGGTCTACATGCTACCTCACTAGTATGTCACCCTGGGTCATTTTTGGAAGATGTGAGTCCTAGCTTTCCCTACCATTACAAACCAACGAGCACCTTATTAGTATAGTAGTTTTCAGCCTAGTAAGCTACCTGTGTTATTTTAATTAAAACATGTGAGTCCCCATGCTTTTCTTGAACTAATCATCATGTTCTGACTAGGTTGAGTATATTTGAGGTTTAAGATAAGTCCCCCAGAGGCTATTTTTTTCTTTACTATATTTGAGTTGATATAAATCTGCCAGTGGCATTCACGCAGTAGTCTCCCTAGGTCGGATGGCACCTATCGAGCGAAAAGATAGACTATCCCAAAGAATCAGTGCTATAGAGGATGTGAGTCCCCAAGCTTTCTTTCTAGGATGATTGTTGCAAATTGACAGGCACCTTAGGTTGATTGATATTCACTATGCTGACAACGACTCACCCAGTGGATACACCACTCTTAGCAAATGTGAGTCCCCACGCTTTCTCCTTGAGTTGGCCACTGAATATCTATTTGATATATGACTAGTCATGTCATCTACTCCAAGGTTTTAGATTAAGCCCTGCCCCATCCCTGGGCACTCTATTTGGATCACATCCTTTGCACCCCATTTAGACACTTGGGTTACTTTTGGATTGGACAATCTTTCCTAGTAGCCACCTATGGTTGGAGAATTTGTTCCAGATGCAAATTCTCCTGTTCAAGAATTTGAGATAGGTCTATGCTGATATAAGCTCCTTCTCAGTTTGATCCCTCGCAAACTAATAAGGTCCATGATAAATAAATTAATAAATAAATAAAAAATATTCGCTTGTGGATTAGGAATTCAAGCCCCAAAAGCACCCCTTTTTCCAAGCAGGCATCCTATCTTTAGGGCAGTGTCAACAGAACTCCCTATAGGAATTGCCTGACTACCTAAGTTGAGATAAGTCCCCGGGTCAACACTCGCTCTATTGTCACCCTTAGGTTGGGTTCAATCCATTTTGTCTAAAGTAGATTACCCCGTCAGTCATTCCACTTTGGAAGATGTAAGACTATGACGCATTCTTTTGTGGCAAGATTGTCGCAAACTGACGGGCAACCCTAGGTTTGTTTTAATTTGTTGCCCAAAGCAAATGATCACCCTAGTGGTCTTTTGTAGTGGAATATGTGAGTCCCCAAACTTTCTTCCCTTCAATTGATCATTATAAACCAAAAGGCACTCCTAGTTCTCCCATCGTGAAGCTACTCCCTTTGGTTCAATAAATTGAGATAGGTCTAGATATAAGCTCCTTCTTAGTGTGATCCATCTCAAACCAATGAATCCATCAAAATAAATCTAAAAAATGAAATTAATTTTGACTATCTTTGAGTTGATCTAAGTCCCCAGTATTCACTCAATAGTCGCCCTTAGGTTCAATCTATTATCTTGTCAATAGATTACCCGAATCGATCTCTACGGAGGATGTAAGTCTACTATGCTTTCTTCCTAGTATGTACATACCAAAAGGCATCCCTTTGGTTGGCTAGTCCTATTATGTGTTTAGTAGACTACCCCTTTGGATTGGTAACTGAGGTCTAGCCTCCATGGCTCTTACTGCCATCCATCACAACCAAGGTCCATTTTAAAATCCAAACCTAAAAATGGAAACAAATTCAACCCTCTTCCCCAGTGGAAATTTCTCTGTGAGACTTAAATCAAACCAAACCTCTCCCTAGTAGAAGGTTCCACTCTATCCCTTAGTGGATTCCCCCCTTTCTTATATCTTGGATATAAGTAGAGTCACATTGCACTGAGTTTGGATTCTTTCTATGCTTTGGGTTAGGGATAGATTGTTTCTCTAGGATATTTTGGTGTTGTTGATCATTTTGGTCAACACCAATATGTGCAGTGTTCCTTGTCAGTCACACCATACCTATTTGGCACCCTTTGTTGACCTCACTTTTAGAATGAGCTCTCAACCCCTCCATCTTAGATAGAGGACTTCTCTTAGACTTTAAGAGTTCCTTAGTCTTAAGACACATCTAGTGATTAGGTGGACACTCAACCTAGCCCTAGAGACTTAGAAGAGTTAGCCATAAGAATAGGTCATGCCTTAGGGTGTTAGGAAAATTTACCTACCCTTAGCAACCACTCCTCACCTTCCTTCCTTCAAGTCAAACTCCAAATCAATCATTTGATTTTCCAAACTCAAATCAACCACATGATCAATGATTGAAACCCATGAATGAAATTCAATCCAAATCTTTCTTAACTCCTTAATCTTCTCTTAAGGACTTAGCCTAAATCATGATCAAATCAATTCAAACTCATGAAATTTTCTCATAACTTAATTATATTCTTTATATTCACATATATAAATGAAATATAAATTCAAATCAATCAAACTAAATCCAAAATTCAAATTCTCCAAAATCATTTTTTAAATCCTTAATTTCCTCTTAAGAACTTATCCAAAATCACCTTCAAATCAATTCAAACTCATGAGATTTTCTCATAACTTATTTATATCTCATTTATATTCATATATAAATGAAATATAAATTCAAATCAATCAAACTAAACTCAAAACTCAAATCTAAAACTCTAAAATTTCTTAAATCCTATAAATTTCCTCTTAAGGATTTAGCATAGATCATGATAAAAACACTTCAAATTCATAAAATTTTCTCATGACTCATTTATATTCTCATTTATATTCACATATATAAATGAAATATAAATTCAAATCAATCAAACTAAACTCAAAAAATCAAATCCAAAACTCCAAAATTTCTGAAGTCCTTTAAATTTCCTCTTAAAAGACTTAGCCTAGATCATGATCAAATCATTCCAAATTCATGAAATTTTCTCATAATCCATTTATATTCTCATTTATATTCACATATATAAATGAAATATAAATTCAAACAATCAAAACCAATTCCAAAATCAAACAAATCCATTCAAAATCCAACCTAAGCCTTTCAAATCAAAATCTTGATTTAGCCAAATCAACATCAATTCAAGCCAAACTCTTGATTTTCTTCATGATTCAATCAATCCTTCAATCATGAATTCAAATATAAATACAAACTTCAATCACTAAACCAAAACTCAATTCAAAATCAAGCCAAAATCCATTCATGTTCTTCCTTTGAATATGAAATTCAAATGAATCAAAACTCATTTGACTTCAAACCACTTGCAAATGGATTTATATTTCAATCATAAGTATATATATACAAGTTCAATCAAACTCAAATCAAGCTTTGACCAATTATTTGACCCACTTAGGCTCACTTGACCCAAAGTGACCTAAAGTACCCTTATGAGCCAAATTTTAATCCTAACCAAATTGGATTGAATCAAACCCACCTATGCCTCTCATCATGATCAACAATCATCATGATCAATCAATCAAATTGGGTCAAACCAAGTCAAACCTAAGGGTTGACCAAGTCAACACTTAGCCAAAATGAAACCTAATGTAGCCAAAATCCACCATAGGCCAAATTGATTGAAACCATTGATCTAAGTTCATTCATGAACTATGTTTGAACTTGACCAAGTCAACATTTGAGCCTAACTTAGCCCAATTGGCCACTTGAGTTAACCCAATTTGACCTAAAAGTCAAAAAAAAACTTGATCTAAGCCAAATTGATTGAAACCAATGGGTCAAGTTCAATCCAAATCACTTGTTGAACTTGACCAAAGCCTCAATTAGTCAACTAGACCTAACCTAGCCCAATTGACTTTAAACCCAACTTGACCTAAAGGGTCATGTTGGGCCAAATTCAAAATTAACCAAAATTGATTGGAAATAAAGATACCAATCCACTTCATATGACTAACCAAACCTAAACCTACCCATGACCTAGCTCAAATAGGTCAAATGGGTCAAATTGGTCAACTTGACCCATTTGACCTAAATGAAGTCATATGAACCAAATTCAAACCTAAACCAAATTGAATTAAACCAAAGCCACCAAAACATTTCAAATGGTCATATGAACTTGACCCAACCCTTGGTTTGACCCAATTTGACAAATTAGTCAACTTGACCCAAGTTGACCCATTTTGACCTAAATGGGTCAATATGAGCCAAACCATACCAAATGAACTCCAAATCCAATGAAACTTGGCCAAACCTATTTTCTCAACATACCCAACATATTCAAATTCAAAATTAGCCAAATTACTATTCTACCCCAAGGCCATAGAACAAATTTTGGTCAAATCCATGGGGAATTTGGTCAAATCCTCTTCATACCTACTTGATACTCTCCTAATAGGTCAAGTAAACCTTATGGAGGGTGGTGCACCCAACCCAATGGGTTTGGGTCAGCCCAACTTGACCCAAGGTCAAAATCGAGCACATGGCTCAAATTGGCCACATGGGAATCATGCTCCCACTCAATTTGAGCACATGGGGAGTTACCATTCCACTCCCTAGCCCAAACTAATCATGTGTAAGCCTCTAATAGATCAAACAACCCACTCAAGGTCAATTGGATCAAAGGAAAGTGAAGCTTCTGCCACTGATTGCCAAGGGGAGATATACTCCCCAAATTCACTTCAATTCAATAGAGCCTAATTTGATTGAAGCATGTGCCGAGGATTTGAGAGCCTTCCCAAGCTTCTAGAGAGTTAGAATTTTCCATTTCTCAGTTCCCTTAAGCAAAATAGGGAGCTCCAAGGTTTTCAACTTTCTCCACACACCAAACCAAATCAATTCCCTTTGCACACTCCCTCAAGGGACCAAGTCGAACTTGCTCAACCTCTTTCCCAAGCTCCAAAGGGAAGATCCACTTCAATAAAAATCAAGCTCACTAGGAGGAGTCAGTCCATAGAACTATCCACTCAAACTCAAGAGTTAAAACTTTCACCAAAGCTTTGTCTCAACCAAACAAAGCTCCTCCAAGGTAATCGAGCACCGGTGATCACCTCCGATGAGGTATGACTTTTTCTGACCATTCAACTCAATGTGGTGTGGAGATTTATGAAAGAAATTTTGATCCCATGGAATCTTGATTGTTAGATGTGCTTGCCATTAGGTTTAGATGGTGTGGGTTGAGTTTTTCCAATGAGCTCGAAAGCTGATCTTCCTTTGAAAGTGGATGCCTCCATTGTTCCTCGGGGAAGAATAGGATGATCTCACCCATCCATCCACACATTTTGGATGGATGGCGAGATTAAATCACATTTTATATCTTATTTTATCCTCTAAATCAGATTAAATCTAGCTTCAATCTTGATCAAACGGCGAGGCAAAGAAAGATCGCCACCACATGCGTATGATGTGATGTTTAAGTGGCCACTCGGATGACGGTGTAAAGCATGAATTCATGCATGGTGTAGGATTAGGGAATTAATTAATGTTTAAATAATTCTAATTAATCCTCTAAACTTCAAAAATTCATATCTCTCTAAAGAAAAATAAAAAAAAATATGTGGTAAATTGCCACTAAAAGATAATTCAGTCTCGCATATTCTAAAATTGGTTTTAATGGATTTTGAGAATTATCTTTCTCTAATTTTATGTTTTATTAGAAATCTTAATATGTTAATTAATCCATAATTAATCTACTGATTAATCTCAAACTTCTTGAGTGTATTTTGGGGCATGACTTTTGCTTCCCCTAATTTTTTGGGATTTATTGGCTTAATTGGGGAAATTGCTAATTCATTTCTAATTACCCCTTAATGTAATTAAGGATAATTAAGGTTTGATTAGTGGTTTAACTTTTGTTGAAGTTGATTATGTTTGATTTAGTGAATGGGAGGTTTAGGGAATAATTTTGATTTCCTATTCCTTAAACCCCTTTTCTTTCTTAATTCTCTTAATTTAAGGCCTAACTAATTACCCTCTTAATTAATTTCTTAAAATTCTAAAACTTTTAGAACTTAATTAATCTACTTTGGGTAGATGCTTAGGTGTTCAAGAGCCTAAATTCAATTAAAGAAATCAAAACTCAACTCATATGTGTGAGGGTTATTTTGAAATTACTTAAGTTAAACCCTTAATTAATCATTAATCATGAGCCAAATTGCATTAGGCCCTTTCTTCCTAGGTGCATTGCAAATTTAAATTCCTTGTGAAGTTTTATGTCATCTCATTGGCTCATAATTATTTGATTAACTATGCTAAGTGGTGTAGGTAAGGGATAATTAACATGTTTAATTCATACCTTAACCTAATCAAAGTATAAAATCAATCTAATCATCTAAAAATTTAAAAAAATGTCAAAAATATGTGAGAATGGGTTAGGAATAGCAAACTCAATTAACATTTTCAAAATTAAATCAAATTCAAAATCAAACAAAAATCATATTAAATAAACTTTGATTTACTTTAAGCTTTCTTATTTCATAAGATTGTCTTTAAGATTTAATTGAAGTGAATGTATTTACATGCTTTCATTGCTCTAGTTCTTCCCCAACATGCTAAATATGTGTGTATGGTTTCATGCATCCATGCTTTTCAAAATCAAATTTAAAATGAAAATGTTTCCTTTATGTCAAATTGCATGTATTGGCTAAAGTAAGAATATGAGTGGCTATTATCACTATTAAATAAAAAATTATTTTCAAAATATATGGATCAATTATCAAAACTGAAAGTGTGTTACTTATATCTTACTTATGAGTTTGCATGTGAGTAAAATATAAGAATGTGCTTAGTGTAGGTTTTCCTTCTCTCTTTTAGTATATTTTGAATAGGATTTGGCAAGGTGTATGGTTCATTTGAAAAGAACCTAACACTTGCCTAAATCCACATCCTATTCATTCCTATACTATCACTTAAGAAGGATAACTATGCTTGCACATATAAGTTGCAAACAAAATAAATCAACCAACACCAACTTTTGCATTCTTTCTTTTCCATTCATTTCTTTTGTACACATGCTTGTATTTAAGGAAAGTGGTATATTAGTCTGGACAACCTGGAGGTTTTGAGGCTTTAAGTATAAGTAGGTGTTGTACCTTAGACCTCTGGTTAACAATGGCATCATACTCACTTATGCCTTTTATACATTCATGTGCATGTGAAAGTTGGATAAGAAACCCTTTCTACTTAATGAAAAATCATGCATCATAAAATTTCAAATTTCCTTAAGTAAATTACCTAGCATGCATTATAAAGTGTGCTAATCATTCCCATTTGCATGTATAGATATCTTAGGACTCATTCATATGCATGTTATACATGTTGGGAAAGAAGTGAAGTAATGTATGTTTTGTGAATTTAGTTCATTTTACTTAATCTTCAAATGCCTTTCTTTTGAATAGGTTTGTTTAGAGTTCATCTAAACTTAGATGGATTAAAATACTTAACTAAAACATTAACTAAACAAAACTAAAATATGAATCCACTTTAGAAATTTCTTAGGTTGAGGAAGGAAAGAGAAGTTCTCTTCTTTTCCCCTCTCTTTATAACTTAGTAATTGATTGTAGGATTGACTAAAACCTAATCAAAACATAAAATAAAATCAATCCAAAACAATTAAATAAACTTAAATGAAATCCTCTAAGTTGAATATGCTTCACACTTAGAAAATTCTAAACTTAAATCCATAGCTAATACCACACAAACCTCTAAAGCACACACTAAGCCACCACTTCTAGTTTTAGGTTAGGGTGGTGCATGGTTTGATGCTTGCTTTTATTTTGAGATATATATTTTAGTCTGGATGTTAGGGTGAATGTATGTAGAATGAATGGTAGGGTGATCTTAGTCTAACCATTATCTTCTGCAGGGGATTGTGCTTAAGGGCACTATAATAAATAAAAATATAAATGCTTTTGTGCAGGTGCTTATACCCTTAAGCATGATCCAATAGGCGTGGACTTAGTCACCCATGTGTGGGGTGATAAGTCTAATATACATGATTATGCTTGGGATTTGGTGGTTTGTTTAGCTAACCTTTATTTTGTAGGTGTTAGCTAGATTTAGTTTTCCTTTTCATGTAATTTTTGCAATTATGATTTTGGAATGATTGTTATAGGGATTAGGATGAGCATTGGTCATAAGATCTCACCTTATGCACCATGTGAAGCATTTGTAGCATCCACCTTCCAACCAACCAAAAGAAGGAATCAAAGAAGAAAGAAGAAAAGAAGAATGAAGGAGTGAAGTTTGAAGACCCCCATAACAATGAGTTCTATGCTTAATTGTATGTAATTCATTTGTAATCCAGGTTGTATAAGGGTAGAGCTCGGCTACCTAATTTATTTTTGGGTTTATGCGGTGGTACCGGACCATAATGGCCACTTATTCTTTTGCGATTAACTTTATAAATTGATTGATGATTTGTTTATCTTGTGCATTAAGTGGCATCCTTTTCCTAATTTCTTTCTTGCTTTATGTATGGTCTGGATGTGGATTAGGCTCTTAGGGAAAAATAAATCTTCTACCAAATCTAACAATTCAAAACTAAAAATAAAGAACTCATAACCTCACCTAAAGCTTAGGCTAAAAATCAAGATAAAATAATTAACAACCCTTAGGATGAGTACATCTTGTATAACAACATGCACAAATGCATATTTTTTTCACTCTTGATTGGAGGGCTTCCACCTTTGCCAGAGAAACTTGGCTTGACCTTTGAGAGCCATGGTGGAAACACATCTCTTCCCTTCTCACTGATTTTGGCCATTATTCTTATTTCTCATACATTAGGCATATGAATCATATTAGCCTGAGTCAAAATGATTATCCAAAAATTAAAATAAAAATGAAATCTAAATTGCATTTGATTTAGGTCATTAATAGCATGCCCTTACATGATCTAGTCTCTTTAGGGAGTGAGTTTAAGGACTTAGTCTTTTTTAAATAAATAAGCTATCTTGCATAAAGCATATGACTTGCCTACATGAATTTAAAACCATATGAGGAGTTAGTGGCCACCCTAAGAGATTATAAGTCCAAAACGGTGGTTTGTCGTCTCTTGTGGAGGCAAAAAAAATGATCATTTTTGCCTTAGATTTATGTTGTGCTTTTGGTCCTTGCCAAGGCTCCCTAAATTTAATTTCTGATGTTGCTTCTCTCCTTTCTGGGTAATAAGCATAAATCCTCAACTCTTAGGCATTTCCATAATCTTGTGTTGTGGAATCATAAGCCCTAAATTTATAATGAAAAATTCAACTCAAACAAATTAAATCAATTTCAAAATAAAAAGCCCAACCATGATAGTTTGAGATGTTTGCTAGGTTTCCTAGCATCATGGGCATCTCCTACTTATCTTCCTTTGGATTCGATAATAACTCCCTCTCATTGGTCAATTCCATTTGATTTTCCAAAATAAACTAATCGATTGATAGTCCTACCTATTGAAATCTTTGGAGACAATGATCATTTACCTTAATTGAGAGTATTCCTAAGGGATCTTATTCCTTAGGATGTAATTAACTATGGGGCTTGCCCCTAGAACTTAATGAACCATTTAAAATAAACCTTACTATACTTTTCCATGTAAAGTAGGGGAAGAATCTTTGGTACATATGCAAACCCATTATCCTTATGAGTCCTTGTCAAGGTGATTAGGTCCATTATAGAGTTATGACTTCTATCTTCCGAGATAGCACACCCCTCCTCAATATCGTACCTGATCACCCTCAATAAGAACATCTGCGTATCTATGTGGTGTCCTAACTAAAGGCATATATTTTGATTTTCATTTATCCTCTCTGAGAAAGGATAGATGAAGGTGGGAATACCCAAATTTATTAAATTGAAATCTCTCTTTTCAAAATCAATCAAAAACAAAAATTTTCAAAATATATTTGGAATTTCATTGTAGCGCATCCCATTTGCTAAAATGAAGTCTCCCTTTTCTAAAAACAATAAAATTGGAGACACCTTTGAAATTTCATTTAGCATACTCAAATTTACTAAGTGAAATTTTCATTTCACAAAATGTTTTCAAAACATATTTGGAACTTCATTTTTAGCATACCATATTTGCTAAAGTAAAGTCTCCACTTTCAATCAAAAACAAATCAAAACTAAAAGAAACACATTAGGATTCCCTTAGCATACTTAAATTTGCTAAGGATCCTATTTTTCATAAACAAATCAAAACCAAAAGAAACTCATTAGATTCCCTTAGCATACTTAAATTTTCTAAGGATCCTACTTTTCAAAACAAATCAAAACCAAAAGAAACACATTAGGATTTCCATAGCATAAAATTTACTAAGGATCCTACTTTTCAAAATCAAAATTTTCAAAAGAAACATTAGGATTTCTTTAGCATACCCAAATTTGCTAAGATCCTATTTTCAAAATCAAAATATCCAAAACAAATGAAACACTTTAGGATTTTCTTAGCATACTCAAATTTGTTAAGAATCCTATTTTCAAAAATTTTCCAAAAAAATAAAACACACTTGGGTTCTTCATTTAGCATACCCAAATTTGCTATGTGGGAATTCCAATTTTCAAAATCACCAAAGATTCACAAAGCAAATAAAGAAAAAATAATAATTATTTTCAAACACCTCACTTAGCGTACCCAAATTTGCTAAGTGAGTGAATTCCAAAATATTAAATCAAAAACAAACCAATTGCCTTTTATTTTAACTTACTAAACGGTCCTCAAATCAAAATCTAATTTCAACCATGAACCTATGGAAGCATCTTTCTAAAAATATTTGAATCCATTTTCAACATATCCAAATTTTTTGAAATTAGATTCATATCCAAAATTCATCTTTCCAATCAAATCTCTAAATCTTCTCTAAATCCATTTGTAACACTTCCAAGATGTTGGATGTGGGTTCAAATTTTAAATTCAAATTTAAAGTCAACAAAATAGAAATCGATCAAGTTTGTTTCCAAACATTGCGATTCTCGGTGTCTCAATTGCTACAATTCAATTTTCAATTTTTTAGTTGACTAGAATGGAAACATCAAGTATGTGTTTACTCTCCCCTATGGCATGGACTTGGCCTTAGATCGCCAATCTCCCCATGATTATCTCATCCATTTCGGTAGAGGTTTCGAGGGGGTGAGGATTACCTATGAGACTCCCCTCCTGTGTTGGCAGACCGTGGTGGCGAGAAGTCTATCATTCAAATTGATTTGCCATCAGACTTTGATATCCCCTCACTGAAGAGGAAGGCAGTGATAGTTTCTACATAAGTGCTAGTGTCAATGCCATCATTTGTGACAATGCCAGTGCCCGTCATTTCTCATGCTACCCTAGTGAGGGCTAACACCCACTCATTAGCACCCTCGAAGGTAAGGCTCCTCTGATCCCAAAGATTGTCTCCCCAGCTTTTGAGGTTGGGTCTAGCTTTTACTCCACTCACCCTACCAAGACTTAGAGGAGGAACAAAATCACATGATTAAGCGTACCATACCATCTAGGGAAATGAAGGCTACATGGTTGTGGAGGAGTTGTCCCCGATTTCCCATTACGAACCCATTTCATCCTCTCTCGTAGAGGATGCTAGGAGGATCCCTGCTTCACCTCCACCAGCGGTTCAATACCAGCCCGCAATTAGCCAGAGTAGGAGGTCGTATGCTAGCCTCCATTTTGCTAGGTTGGCAGAGCTTCTGACGTTCTGATTCTGGAGCTCAATTTGACTTGAGATTTGTTATCCCCCATGGGGAAACATCTATGGCAAGAGAGGACAGGAGGTCAACTACAGTTATACCGAGAAGCAAGGTTTGGTCGGCATTCAGTGGCCTCTGCACTCATTGATTTTCTTGATCAACATGCTACCCATGATGATCACACAGACAATATTCTTCTTACAGGGATGACCCATCATAGGAGATGAGTCCCTGTTCCAAGAGAGTCGGTGGTGTCTCCACCACCTCTACCCCCCATCATCACTGTTCATGTCACATCTAGTTCTAAGGCCATGAAGGCCACATCCGAGGAGAAGCGTACCACATTGGTGATCCAGCTATGGCCAAAGGATCCCATTCCATCTACACTACCTACTGTGGCAAGGCTGACCTCTCCCACTCAATCTTCTATCCTAGTTGTGGTATGGAAGGAATGGACCCTCAAGCAAAGTGGTCATCCTTACCAACACCACTTCACGACATAGAGATGGTTTGCATTTTGTAGAGGAGTAAATGATAGCGTTGCACCCATGATCATAGAACCTCCTAGAAGTGTCACCCCTTTTGAGTCGGTGTGATGAGTGTGTCTCTTCAGTATAGTCCTCATAGGATTGATACTCCAATAGTAGGGGAGATCCGCTACCTCTCAGTACATGATAGTGATCACACTGGTCAGCCAAATCATTCATGCCTATTCAGATTGATCATTCTCTAGAGGACATAGTGGCACATTATCTTATGGAAAAGAAAGAAATTATGGGATATGATTGGTTTTATGAGGAGAAGATTAGCTTTGATTTCAATGAAGATTATTTATTGGGAGACTTAGTAGGGGTTTCATGGTAGATACCAGGGGATCCCTCCTCAGAGAGCAGTAGGCTATGGAAGGTGATGAGGCCGAGAAGGAAGACACAACCCATTCGCACCAACACCTTGTAGCACAAATAAAGTAGAAAGATGAAAAGATAGATAGGATGGTGAGAGCTTGAGGACTTATTAGCGTAGTCTCTGAAATAAGCACCGGTTCATCCTACCATGAGACTAGGAGTTAGTGCATGTCTTGGACCCAGCCAAGACCTTACCTCCCGTTGAGCAAGGTAGCACTAGCGTGTATAGGAAGGTAGTAGAAAGTACCTCCATACAAGAAAAAGATATAAATTCCATGGTTGAGCAGTGAAGGAAGCGGTTGGAAGCCGGGGAGGATCATCGGTTCAAAGGGTAGACCCTACCAGAGGAATTTGATGCAATCCAATATCCCAAGGGTTCATGCCACCTTCCTTCAAGAGTTTTGATGGCGGTGGAAACACAGGTGCACATTTTATAGTTGTTGCAACCGGTGGCATGGCGCTTTGCTTTTGTATATTTGTTAGTAACAAGGATAGCTTTTGATTGGTATCTTTGAACTTCCCAAGAATTGTGAAGACATTTTGAGTTGGGCAACTCTTCATCAAGAGGCTTCTTGTAGCTCGAAAGGGTTATTATGGGTGATCTCATTGTAGCACAACCAGTAAGTCCTTTGTTGACTACATTCTTAGATGGCTTAACACGAGTATGAAATAGTCATGACTATCGAACATCATGTCATTAAGATTCTTCTAAAGAATATCCATGGCCTGGTTGCCTTCATGCTTAAGGGCTTCACTATCAAAACTTTTGAGAAGCTATTCAACAAGGCGGCTAGTCTCCAAGGAGAGGCCAAACAATCGCCTTTTCAACATTAGCTGCCTAAGCTAAAAAGCCACAGAAGGTCAATGAGAAGAAGTTAGGAACAGTGATAGTAGTTGATAAGGGGAAGAAACTAGCTAGAGATCAGTTCATGAGACCATGACCTTAGCAGCCTTTGCTTCCACCTCCTCCACCACCACAGAGCACCTCGGCCACTTAGCCCATGGCCTACATCCTGCCTCCTCACCATATCATCCAGCGGTGGCACACTTATTCATGCTAGGTAGCTATGGTTCACCTACTCTTTTAGATAAGCAATAGACCTTATTCATTTAAGAGGAGGTAATCAAGAAGATATTTAAGAGCAAGGTTCTACCTAGGGAGCACAAGATGAGGAAGACATTAGTAGAGATTGAGAAGCCTCCACATGATCCACCCTTGGATATGCTTGTGGAGGATCAACCCAAGGTGGACTAGATATCTTCTCTCATCTAAGAAAGTTTTCATCTAAGCTAAGCATATATGATGCCCTCGTCTTATCCAAAGAGATGAGAGAGTCATTAATAAAACTCTCCTTGATCACAAATATGCTTACCCAGCATTGGTGAAGAGTCACATTATGCAAAATCCCAGGGATCACTTTCATAGATGAAGACCTTCTTGGAGATTTGAGCACAAGTCCCCTCACATCCATGACATGGCGGGGACTTGCGAGTTCTCATGATTGAGGTGCATCAATGAACATTATGAGTCTAAAGACTCTTTCCTATTTGAGGATTGACATCTCCACACACTGAGGAGATCAAATGATGTTGAGAGGATTCAATGAACAAGGAGTGCTTTGGGTTCCATAGTGTTACCCATGGAGATAGTGTGGAAGGCAAGCCAAGTTTTAAATCATTGATTTGAATACTTCATTCACAACTTTGATTGGTAGGACTTGGATACATCGAACAGATGATTCCATCCCTCCATCAATGCATCAAATTCAAGGATGGGATTGAATACCATGTCAATGGGGATGAAAAGTCATTTTTTAGTCAGAGGTTGAGATTTATGAGGATGCGACCTACTATATTTCCCAAACACCCTTTCTTCAACTTTGACAAAATTTAAATGCAAATGCAAAAGAAAAAAAAAGAAAAAGAAAAGAAAAAAAGAAAAAAGAAAGAAAATGAAAATCAAGTGAACAAGAAGGGAATTGAAGAAGAAATAGATGCATATCACATTCACATTCATTCCATCATATGGACATGTGGGTAGATGACTCAACCTCCACCGAGGCGAGGCAGGCATTTCAGGAGGTGGAAGACCCTGGTTGGCCAACGCCAATAAGGGTTATGTTCAATTCATAGGAGTACCCCTACTATTCATATAGACTTGGTCTAGCTCAGGATGAGTCTGTGATTAGAATACCACCCTCCCATGGGTTCCATTGGAGTGACTTTCATCCAAATAGTGATGAGTCCCTCGGACAAAGCAAGTATTTGAATCGTTTATGTGAAGACTAGGCGGTGGCAACCTTAGCTCTAACCTTACTTTCATCTAAAAGCTAAAGGTTTAGTAATTAAGAAGTCCCCAAGTCTTCCAAAGATATGAAGCCAAAGAGATTCTTTTTAGTATCATCATCCTCAAGTCCTGAAGTTGATGTAGAACTTGAGGAAGATTCATTCAAAGAATTAATGGAATTACCGCTTGAATTTTACTTGCCTTGTGTTCATAATCTTATACAGAAAGGTTTGGTTCCTTAGACATGGTCCAGGCACAGGTCAGAGTATTTTGAAAAGCTATGGAACAATAAAGGTAGGGAAGCACAATCAAGAGAAGGACTAGGATTCGATGTAGTGGGTCCAGTCGATGATGACGATTACTGCTTAGTTGTTACCAATCATTTGGAGTCTGATAGGTTCTTTTCACACAACACCAACTCTTACGAGAATGTGTGTTTAGAAACCTCAGATGATCCAGATGATCTCCAAATCAAGGATGTACCTCCATAATTTGAAGAGGAGATTCATTCAACAATAGATAAGCTTAAAGAAAGCAACCTCAGGACAAAAGAAAGTCCACGCTCGACTATATCAGTTCATTGCTGAATGAAGAAGAAACCAATGAATTAGTTAGGCAATTGTCTGAGCTTAAAGACTACTTTGCATGGAGGTATGAAGAGATGCTCGAATTATCTCTAAACATAGCAGTCCACATGATAGCAATAAATCCTAACACTATCCCTATCAAGCAAGCTTTTAGATGCATGCGATTAGAAATCAAACAATAGGTCATTTCTAAAGTCAAGAAACTGATCGATGTTGGTTTCATCAGAGAAGAAAAGTACCCTACATGGTTAGCCAGTGCCATACCAGTTAAGAAGAAGAATGGCCAAATTCACATTTGCGTCAATTTTAGGGACTTAAATAAGGCGTGTCCTAAGGATGAGTTTCCACTTCCTATAATAGAGCTAATGGTGGACATTGCCTCATCTCATGCAATATTTTCTTTCATGGATGGGTCATCTGGCTACAACAAAATTAAATTGTCTCCTGAAGATGAAAGAAACACCTCTTTTGAACCATCAATATTATAAGGTCATGTCTTTTGGCCTTAAAATCTTTGGTGCTACCAATGGGCCATGACTTAGATCTTCACGAACTCATCCATCATCAGTTGAGTGCTATGTTGATGATTTAGTAGTCAAGTAGAGAAAAGGAAGACCATCTCTTTGACTTAGAGTAGTTTTCAAATGGTTAAGATAATATAACCTTAAAATGAATCCCTTGAATGTGCATTTGGGTATCTTAGGAAAATTCTTTTGGGTTTGTTGTCACTAGAATAGAGATAGATCCTAAAAAGATCAAAGCTATATTAGAAATGCCATCTACTAAAAATTTAACACAACTCAGATCATTCCAAGGATGGCTGGCATATTTGAGATGCTTTATCTCCAACCTATCGTGGAGATGTAAGCTATTTTCAGCACTTGTCAAAAAAAGCAAGTTCAGAGGATGATAAGTGTCGACATGCCTTTGAAGACATCAAGCAATATTTGGTGAAGCGTTCTTCCCATTATGAAGGCCACTCATCTCTACCCTATTGCATTGGATGACTTGCTCGATGCTTTGTTGGCCCAAATGACGAAGGAAAGCACTCTCTACTCGACCATGTCGTCCCATAAAAACTACCCATTGAAACATTGTGCTTTGATCTTTGCTTCTCAAAAGCAATGGCATTATATGCTTTCTCATAAGGTGAACTTGATCTCCAGAACCAATTTGCTGCAGTATCTCATGACATGGCCAATGTTATCCGGATGGATGGCACGATGGTCTATGATACTTTCACAGTTTGATATTATATTTGCACCCCTCTGTGCAGTAAAAGAACAAGTACCAGTAAATTTCTTAACAACATAGCTACTTTTAGTGATGATCTCCCTGATGAACAAATCATGAACTTAGGGGAGGCCACAACCTCATGGGAGATGTATTTTGATGGTGCGCTTCTTTTCAAGGGAAGCACCGATCTATTCTCCCGAAAGGTAGGTAGAAATAGTTCTTCTTCTCAGACCATAATATGATGAGATTCTCATACTATCTATGCAATGAAACAACAAGGCAGTATGAGACTTTGATTGTCGGTCTAAAGTTAGCTATCATAATCAGTGTCAAGAGCAACAACATCTATGGGGATTCTTAGTTGGTCATCAACCAAATTGTCGGGTCTTACAAGGTTCTCAAACCCAAGATTCAACATTACCAATATACCATGAAGGCTGGCCAAATTCACAGTCACCATACAAGGTTCCCAGAGCAAAAAGCGGTAGTAGATGCTTTGGCCAAACTTGCCAAGAATTGTGTCACGGAAGAGTCCATTCCAATAAGGGTCCAAAATAGACAAGTCATTCATATTGATGCGAACTCATCAGAGACTTTCTTTTGAAGGGAGGTTGTTGTGCAAAATGGACAAGGAGTTGGATTAGAGGCAATTTCATAGACAATTTGAACACTAGTAAACTACCTCAAGAAAGTCACATCGGGTAAAATAGGAGATCTCTCTACGCTCTCTTGTTGATGGCACCTGTCTGATCCTTTGACTAAATGTGGTTACATTATTTGACAAACATGAAGCCCATGGTATTATGAGGTGCATTGGTATATTCATACATTAGTCTCAAGATGAAGGCAGATCAAATGACTTACTCGGCCATGATTTTAGACTACATGGATGTAGGTAGGAGATGCCATCAATGTCAAGTACACAGTGTGGTCCTCCACCAACCACCCAACATTTTACATTCTACACCATACATTAGCCTCATGGCCATTTGAGTGTTGGAGTACCGACATTGTGGGTCTGATTGATCCTCCTTCTTCCAAGTCACTAGTTCATCTTACTACTTTTCCAACGAGAAATCCCCTCGAGAGTCATAGCTCAACATGTGCTTCTATTTTTTAGGAACCATATCATATATAGGTTCAGGGTGCCTCAACAAATTATATTCGATAATGGTACCGCATTCAAAAGCACAAAGATTAACAGCTTCGCTAGAAGACACAATATATATTAGAGATACTCCACCATCTAATACCTCAGAGAAAATGGCTTAGCAAAAGCATTCAATAAAACTCTCATCCAGATATGTAAGAAGACTTTTGATGACAATAAGAGGCAGTGAAATGAGTAGTTGGTTGAAGCCTTGTGGGCTACCACCACATCTTGAACTAACTCAATCTACTCATTTTCCTTAGTGTATGGGTGAGTCGTTCTACCTTTAAGTTCAACTCCCATAACTAAGGATAGCATTGGGTAGCAAGATCATTATAGATCAGAATGCAAAGTTGTTGTTATAAGAGCTCAAAAGTTTGGAGGAGAGTCGCCTATGGGTGTGCCAGAACCTCGAGTTGTACAAAATCAAAATGATTCAAGCTCACACAAGCATCACCTGGTCTTTCCAAGTAGGACTTGTGTTAGTCCATGAGACCATTATTTCATCAAAGATGGGAGGCAAGTTTGAACCCACTTGGAAGGCCCCATTCTATAGAGAGGCTACCAGGAGGATCATATCAGCTTATCGATTGTAAAGGGGAACAACCGATGCTTCCAATTAATGGGATCTATCTAAAGAAATATTATCCATGAAATAAACCATGTTTGAAAACAATTATTAATAAAAAAAATAAAATCAGATTCCATTCATCAAATCCTCTCTTCTTTCTAAGCATTATTTGCTTGTCTTGCGAATCCTCCATGATGTGTTTGGGGTGGGCCCTCTCCTAACACAACCTTCAATGCTCTAAAATCATCAGCCAACTAAGTTGTATATTCTCAATTTCCCATCTACATTTCATCAAACTCAAAATCATATTAAAATAAACTTTTTATCTTTTTGTCTTGAAATTTTGTGAGCAATCCTGGCACTATTAGCTACAGGTGGGGTTTTACCTGCTTTGCTAGTATGTTACCCAGTGGTCATTTGTTGGAGGATGGATAGCTGTAAACTCCATGTTGATTTTGTTTAAGAAGATGTGTTTTTGAGCTTTCCTAAATCATGATCTAACTAGTCGGTATATTTGAGATTTAGGATAAGTCCCGAGGCTCCTTTCCACTTGACTACATTTGAGTTGATATAAGTCCTCAGCATTCTCGATGTCGCCCTAGGTTAGATGACACTGTCGAGCCAAAGAATGTTATCCAATCATTCCATACAGGATGTGAGTCCCCGAGCTTTCTTCTAACTTGTTGCAACGATGGGCACCTTAGGTTGGTTGATGTTCACTATGCGACAATAACTCACTGGTAGTACACCACTCTTGGCGAGTGAGTCCCAGCTTTCTCCTTGAGTTGGACAGAATACTTATTGGATATATGACTAGCCATGTCATCTTCTCGGTGTTGGATTAAGCGATGCCCCTCTCCCATGGGCATTCTATTTGGATCACATCCTTTGCATTTAGACACTACCTTGGTTACCCTTGGATTGTATAGTCCTCCTTTCCTAGTAGCCACCCCTGTGGTTGAAGATTTTGTTCAGTGGATGTGCAGATTCTCCCTTGGTTCAGTAAATTTGAGTTAAGTCTAGGTTGATATAAGCTACTTCTCAATTTGATCCCTCGCAAGCCAACAGGGCACACATTAAAACAAACTAAATAAATAAATAAATAAATTTGCTTATGGATTAGAATTCAAGCCCCAAAGGGCCCTTTTCCCAAGCGGCATCCTATCTTTAGGCGTGTCGAGAACTCCCATAGATTTGCTTGACTACCTGAGTTGAGATAAATCCTCGGGTCGGTACTCACTCCATAGTCACCATTAGGTTGGGTTCAATCTATTTTACCACAAACAGGTTACCCCGACAGTCATTCCGCTTTGGAAGATATAAGATTATGATGCATTCTTTTCTAGCATGATAGCAAATTGACGAGCAGCCTTAGGTCTAGTTCAATTTGTTGCCCAAAGCAACCGATCACCCCAGTGGTCTTTTTTAGTGAAAGATGTGAGTCCCTGAGCTTTCTTCCCTTAAATTGATCATTGTAAATTGAAAGGCACTCTTTTGGTCGGATAGTTCTCCCATCAGTTGGGAAGCTACTCCCTTTGGTTGATAAATCGAGATAGGTCATATAAGCTCCTTCTCATGTGATCACCAAACCAATGGAATCCATTGAAACAAATATAAAAATGAAATTAATCTTGACTATCTTTGAGTTGATTTAAGTACCCCAGCAGCATTCACTCATTAGCTAGCCCTAGGTGGGTTCAATTTATTGCCTAAAGCAACCGATCACCCTAGTGGTTCCTTTTTTTGGAAGATGTGAGTCCCTGCACTTTCTTCCTAACTTGACCATTGCACACCAAAAAGCACCCCTTTAGTTGGATAGTCCTATCTTGTGGTTAGTAGACTACTCCTTTTAGTGAGTCTGAGTTAGGTCTAAGCCTCCATGACCCCTACTCAGTGCAGTACATCACAAATCAATGGGATCCATCATAATCAAAACAAATCTAAAAATGAAATTAATCTTGGCTATCTTTGAGTTGATCAAAGTTCCTTAGTGGAGTTCACTCAATAGTCAGCCCTAGGCTGGGTTCAATTTATTTCCTTGCCAATAGATTACACCAGCAACTGGTCCGTACTTTGGAGGATACAAGTCTACTCTACTTTCTTCCTAGTACAACTGCTGCATACCGAAAGACATCCCTTTGGTTGGCTAGTCCTATCATGTGTTTAGTAGACTACCACTTTGCATTGGTAAATTTGAGTTTAGTCTAGGCCTCTTTGACTCCTACTCAGTGCGATCCATCACAAATCAATAGGGTCCATCTCAAAATCCAAAATTTAGAAATCTGAAACAAATTCAACAAAAAAAAATCTGAAATAAACAAAACAAAACCATCAATCAATCTAAATCAAATCTTTTGTTTCTCCTCAATGAGATGCAAATCTTTCAAGTCCCCCAGCGGATCTAGAATTCTAATCCCTCAGTGGATTTCACAACCCCTCCCTTATGGATGACTTGAACTTGCCTCTCTAGTGTAGAGTTCACTTTTCTATCCCCCATGGAGTAAAAAAAAACAAATTAAACAAACAGCAAATTTAAACAAATTCAACCCTCTTCCCTAGCGAAACTTACTTAAATAAATCAAATTTCTCTCCCCAGTGAGACTCAAAGCAAATCAAACCTTTCAACCCCTTGTGGATGACTTGAACCTGCTTCCCTAGTGGAAGGTTCACATATTCTATCCCTAGTGGAATTCTCCTTTTCTCTCGTATGTCTTTGACATAAGTAGAGTCACATTGCACTAAACTCTAGATTCCTTCTATACCTTGGGTTAGGGGTAGATTATTTCTGTTAGTGGTTGTGATCTTTTGTGTTGTTGATCATTTGGGTCAACAATATGCGGTGTTCCTTGTCGTCACACACCAAACTGCACCTTTTGTTGATCTCATTTTAGAATGAGCTCTCAACCCCTCCTTAGACATGAGGACTTCTCTTAGACACTAAGAGTTCCTTAGTCTTAAGACATCTAGTGATTAGGTGGACACTCAACCTAGCCTAGACTTAGAAGAGTTAGCCATAGGAATAGGTCATGCCTTAGGGGTGTTAAGAAAATTTCTTTACCCATAGCTTGAACCACATTCCTCACTTCCTTCCTTCAAGTCAAACTCCAAATCAAATCAACATCAAACTTAAATCAATTCCTAATTGATTTTCTTCAAACAAAATCAATTCCATATGATTGAAATCCATGATAGAAATCCTAGATTGAAACCCATGATTGAAATTCCAAGTTTGAAATATTTCTTAAGTTCTTTGATTTCCACTTAAGAACTTAGCACAAATCAAGTTCAAACCATCTCAAATTCATAAAATTTTCTTACAACCCATTTATATTCTCATTTATATTCACATATATAAATGAAATATAAATTCAAATCAATCAAACTAAATCCAAAACTCAAATCCAAAATTCCAAATCTTTCCAAGGTCCTTTAATCCTCTCTTAAGGATTTAGCCTAAGTCATGTTCAAATCACTTCAAATCCTTGAAATTTTCTCATAACCCATTTATATTCTCATTTATATTCACATATATAAATGAAATATAAATTCAAACAACCAAAACCAAATCCAAAAAATCAAACACAAATTCATTCAAAATCAAACCTATGCCTTTCAAGTCAAAATCACGAACTTAGCCAAATTAATTTCAAATCAAGCTAAACTCTTGATTTTTCTTCATGATTCAATTAATCCTTCAATGATGAATCCAAATATAAATACAAAATTCAAACACTTAACCAAAACTCAATTCAAAATCAAGCTAAAATCCATCTCATGTTCTCCCTTTTAACATAAAATTATCAAATGAATCAAAACCCATTTGACTTCAAACCACTTGCAAATGGATTTATATTTCCATCATAAGTCCATATGTGAGTTCAACCAAACTCAAATCAAGCTTTCACCAAGCCATTTGACCTACTTAGGAAGTGACCTAAATTACCCTTATGAGCCAAATTCTAATCCTAACCAAATTGTATTGAACTAAGCCCACCTAAGCCTCTCATCATGATCAACAATCACCACGAGATAATCAATCTCTCAAATTGGGTCAAATTAAGTCAAACCTAAGGGTTGACCAAGTCAACACTTAGCCAAAATGAAGCACAACATAGCCAAAATCCACCATAGGCCAAGTTGATTGAAACCAATGATCTAAGTTCATTCATGATCAATGTTGACCAAGTCAACATTTGAGCCTAACCTAGCCCAATTGGACCCAACTTGGTCCAACTTGACCTAAAAAGATAAAATGTATCAAAACTTGATCTAAGCCAAATTGATTGAAATAAATGGGTCAAGTTCACCCCAAAATGATTGTTGAACTTGATCAAATCCTCAATTGGCCACCTAGACCTAACCTAGCCCAATTGACCTTGAACCTAACTTGACTTAAAGGGTCATATTGAGCCAAATTCAATCTTAACTAAAATTGATTGGAAAAAAGATACCAATCCATTTCATATGACCAACTAAACCTAAACCAACCCATGACCTAACCCAAATAGGGAAAATGGGTCAAATTGGTCAACTTGACCCTTTTGACCTAAATGAACTCAATTGAACCAAATTCAAACCTCAACCAAATTAAATCAAACCAAAGCCACCAAAACATTTCAAATGGTTATATGAACTTGACCCAACCCTTGGTTTGACCCAAGTTGACCCATTTTGAACTAAATGGGTCAACATGAGCCAAATCACATCAAACCAACTCCAAATTCAATGAAACTTGGCCAAACCTATTTTCTCATCATACCAAATATGCCTAAACATAAATCAAAGTCAAATGAACATTTTACTACTAGGCCATATCCACTTCGAATTTGGTCAAATTCTCTCCATAACCACTTCACACCCACTTAGTGGATCAAGTGATCACTAAGTGTGGTGTACCCAACCCAATGGGTTTGGGTCATGACCAAACAATAGCCAAACCGACATGCCTTGAAATGGAGCACATGAAATCCTCCTTCGACTCAATTCAAGCACATGGCCACCTCACACACTACTTCCCTGAAAAAAATTGAATTCAAGGGAGTGGTTCTGATGGGAACTGGAGAAACTAAAAAATGATTGATCCAATTTCGCTTACAGACTAGATTAAAAGAGGCGATTCTAGTTATCTAGGGTTTTTGATTTGCTCTACGTGTGCTCATTTTTGATCTATGTCATTGCTTGTGTCTTAGAAAACTTAGTGTTTTACTTGGTTGATGAAATCAAAAAAGATAAATATTGAATATGAATTTATTCACTCTTAAAAAAAACCAAAAACTCTAAATTCTAAACTAAAACATGAACCCTATCCCTAAAACTTAAACCCTAAACCCAAAAATAATAAAAACCTTAACCTAAACTAAATAAAAAATAAAAATAAAATAACTAAAAAAACCAAACCCAAAATAAAATAAAAAAATAAAATAAAACAAAAACCTCAACTAAAACCAAAACTAAAATTTAAACCTAAAAAGAAAATAAAATAAAAAATAAAAACTAAACTAAAATAAAATAAATTAAAACCTAAACTAAACTAAAAATTAAAAAACCTAAATAAAATAAAAACTAAACCTAAATAGAAAATAAACATAAAATAGTGTAAAATAAAAACTAAAAAAAAATCTAAACCTAAAAATAAACCTAAAACTAAATATAAAATAAAACCAAAACCCTAAATAAAAAAATTTAAACCTAATATATTTTTATAATTAACCTAAACCACAACAACAACAACAACAACAACAAGCCTTAATCCCACTTGGGTGGATTAATGAATCCTTGTCTCCATTAGTCCTATTATGTGTCAAATTCTCATTTAATTCGAGTATACAAAGATCATTTTTATACATCTTAACCAAGTCTTTTAGGTCTACCTCTACCTTTCTTAACATAAGGCAAATCTAATGCATCTACTCTCCTAATGTCATGGACGTAGGCTTTATGTGGCCAAACCATCTAAGCCACTCTCCCTAATCTTATCTACCATTGGAGCTACTCCAACTTTTTCCCAACATACTCATTTTGCATTCTATCTCTAAGGGTAAAGCCACTCATCCACCGAGCATCCTCATCCGTAACACTTAACTTAGTCTTATGTTTCTCTTTATTGGCCAACATTCTCACCATAAGTCATTGCAGTCTTACCACCATCTTATAAAATTTTTCCTTAAGTTTAAGTGGAACTTTTCTATCACATAATAGGCAGCATTCCTCCACTTCAACCATCCAACTTGAATTCTACTAATATCTCCATCTATTTCACCATCATTTTGAACCATACAACCTAAATATCTGAATCGCTCACTCTTATTAATGACTTGATCACCTAAAGCACAACACTACCACTAAAACTTCTACAACTAAAATTACACTCCATATATTCAGTTTTAGATCTGCTTAAATGAAAACCTTTAGACTCTAAAGTTGACCTCCATAATTCAAGTTTTTGTTGGACTCCCTTTCTAGTATTATCAATAAGAAGAATGTCATCAGCAAAAAGCATACACCAGGGTACATCTTCTTGTAAATGCCTCGTAAGAACATCCATAACTAAAGTAAAAGATAAGGGCTTAATGTTGATCCTTGATGTAATCCAAGCAAATAGGAAAATAGTTTGTCAATCCTCCTTGTGTTTGGAAACAAGTGACACTCTAGTATACATATCCTTAATGACTTGAATATAACCAATATTAACTTCTTTCGTTCTAGAACTCTCCAAAGAACATCTCTTGAGACTTTATCATAAGCTTTCTCTAAATCAATAAATATCATATGTAGATCCTTTTTATTTTCTCTATGCTTCTCCATCAAACCTCTTAACAAATGTATAGCATCCATAGTAGATCTACCTGGCATGAAGCCAAACTGATTGTGAAACTTACGTATCACATCGTAACTTATGCTCAATTACTCTCCCATAATTTTAATGTATGGCACATTAACTTAATTCCTCTATAATTTGCACAATCTTGTGCATCACCTTTATTCTTAAATATAGGAACCAACAAACTCTTTCTCCACTCATCTGACATCTTTTTAGTCTTTAAAATAACATTAAAAAGATTTGTAAGCCAAGAAATTCCTTGATCTCCTAAACATTTCCACACTTCTATTGGAATATTATTGGTCCTACGCTTTTCCACATTTCATTTTCTTTAAAGCTTCACTAACTTGATTTACTAATCTGACGATAAAATGAAATTCTCTATTTTTGTTTAGGGTATTAAGGTTGCTAAAATCAATTGTACTTTGGATCCTTCATTGAAAAGTTTATTAAAATACCTCATCCACCTATTTTAAATATCTTTTCTAAGAAAAGCACTTTATTATTTTCATCCTTAATACTCCTCACTTGAACTATGTCTTTACTTCTCCTATCTCTTTGGTTTACTTATACATACATCTTTCACCTTCTTTGGTATCTAATCTATTGTATAAATCACTAAAGCTAAATTTTTGCATCATATATTACTTTCTTAGAATCTCTAGCCATTTTATATCTTTCCCAATTCTCGGTTTTACATCTAAACCAAGTTTTATAACAATGCTTCTTATTTCTTATCTTTTCTTGCACACTCGACTCCACCAACTATTCTTATTAAAGAAGCTTTTCCTTTAATTAAAAGCACATCTTTAGTAACTTGTTTAATAGCACTTGATACTTTTCCCACATAACGTTAGCTTCCTTATGAACATCCCAAACTTTAATTTCTTGTAGCTTGCTCTTAAAATATTTTATTTGTGTTCTTTAGTCCCCATCTAATCTTGGGATAATTATTAAGTTTATTTTTTCTCTTACAACCTTTCATCTTAAAATCTAAAACTAATAGTCGATGTTGGGTACTTAAAATTTCACTTGGAATGACCTTACAATCTTTACAATATAAATGATCTATTTTTTTTATCAAAAAATAATCAATCTACTTTCACTAGATCCATTTTATAAGTAATAATATGTTCATCTCTTTTCTTAAATAAAGTATTAGCAACTACAAAATCATAAGCTAAGGTAAAATCTAATATAGTCCTATCTTCTTCATTAGTCACTCCAAATCCATAACCACCATGAATACTTTTAAAATCTTCTATCACTCTACCAACATGTCCATTTAAATCTCCCCCAATAAATACTTTTTCTTCAAGAGGTATCTTTTGTATTAATCCCTCTAATTCATTCCAAAATTTTTTTTTCTTTGAGCTTACCTCCAAACTTGAGAGCATAGACACTTATAACATTGATAATCTTAGTATCAACAATAATCTTTAAAGCTATAATTCTATCTCCACATCTATTAATACTTATAACATTATCCTTCAAACTTTTATCTATAATCACACCTTTTCTAGTTCGACTTTTATCAATACCAAAGTTTAAAACCTAAACTATCAATCTCCTTATCCTTCTCCCCACCATTTAGTTTCTTGAACACATAAAATATTTATCTTTCTATGAACCATAATATCTATTAATTCCATTAATTTACCGTAGAGTACTATATTCCAAGATCCTAACTTAATTCTAGTTTCATGGACTAACTTCTTTGCTGTCAGTCATAATGTAGAACCCTTGCTTATTTAACCACCGTGTGACTCTAGCACATTTTTCTATTCAAGCCATCTGTTGTAAACTTCTAGGGGCCTAAGTTTTTGATTTAAAGGATTCATGTCATGATTATTTCGACAAATTTTGGTACATTACTAGCAACCCTCCACTTTTTGCATCCGGACTTGGGACCGGCAATGGTAGTGTTTATAATTAACCTAAACCCAAAACTAAAATAAATTAAACCTAAACCTAAACCTAAAATAAACTAAAGCTAAACCTAAATCTAAATAAATAAAATTAAATAAACTTAAAATAAGCTAAACCTAAACTACAAAAAATATAACCTAAAATAAACCTAAAATAAAAACTAAAACCTTAACCTAAAAACAAAGAAAAACCTAAACCTATAAAAAATAAAAAATAAAATAAATAGACTAAACTAAAAATGAAACACAAAATTAATAGATAGGGGTGGGGGTGGAGGGAAAGATCGGGATATGATGGTGGATCCGCCTGAGAGGCGGATTGGTTCTGATGGGAACTACAAAAATTGAAGAACGGTCGATCCAATCTGCTGCTTATGGAACAAGGTCTTAAAGTAGAGATGACCCTAGTTATCTAGGGTTTTTGATTTGCTCTACGCGTGAGCATTTTTGATATATGTCATTGCTTATGTCTTAGAAAACTTGGTGTGTTACTTGGTTGAAGAAATAAAACAGAAGAAATGTTGAATATGATTTTGTTCTCTCTTAAAAAAAATAAAACCTTAAACCCTAAATGCTAAAACCCTAAACCCTAAACCCTAAAATACACTAAAACCTAAACCACAAAACTTAAAACCTAAACTTAAATTTAAATATAACCTAAAATATAAATAAAAAATGCTAAGATAAAATAAAATAATAAAATAAAATAAACCTAAACCCTAAAACCCTAAACCCTAAACTAATACATCCTAAACCCTAAAACCTAAAAATCTAAACTAAATATAACCAAAAATATAAAATAAAATGCAAACCTAGAAAAATAATAAAATAAAATAAAACCTAAACTAAAACCTAAACCTAAAAAAATTAAAAAAATAAATAAATAAATAAATTAAATAAAAAAACTAAACTATAAAAAATAAAATAAAATAAATTAATTAATAAAATTAAAAGCTAAAAATAAAAAAATAAAATAAACCTATTAAAGAAAATATAAACTAAATCAAAACCTAAACCGATAAAATAAACCTAAATGTAAAACCTAAAATAAATAGAAAATAAAACCTAAACCCTAAAATAAAAAACCTAAACCTAAAATAAAAAATAAAATAAACAAAATAAAATAAACATAAAAACTAAAATAAATAAAACCTAAATAAACCTAAAATAAACTAAACCTAAACTAAACTAAACTAAATAAAATAAAAATAAATACATAAACCTAAACCTAAAATAAAAATAAAACCTAAAAATAAACCTAAAATAAAACCAAACCTAAACCTAAAAATAAAATAAAAAACCTAAACCTAAACCTAAAAATAAAAAATAAAACTTAAACCTAAAATAAAATAAAAAATAAACTCAACTAAAAATAAACATAAACTTAAGCCTAAACCTAAAAAATAAACTAAAATAAAAATCCTAAACCAAAATAAAAAACCTAAAATAAATAAACTAAAATAAATAAAAATAAAAAATAAAGCTAAATAAAAATAAAAAATAAAATAAACTAAAATAAATAAAAAATAAACTAAATAAACTAAAACCTATTGGTTTACTTAATTTTAAAAAGAACCCTAAACACTAAATCCTAAACCCTAAACTTTAAACCTTAAACCTTAAACCTTAAACCCTAAACCCTAAACCTACAAACCTAAACCATAAACCATAAACCCTAAACCCAAAACCCTAATCCCCTAAACCCTAAACCCTAAAAGCATAAACCATAAACTCTATACCCTAAACCCTAAACCCTACACCCTAAACTCTAAACCCAAACCCTAAACCCAAACCCAACCCCAACCCTAAATGCCAAACCCTAAACTACTAAAGTCTAAATAAATTTAAAATAAACCTAAACCCTAAAACCTAATAAACCTAAACATAAACCTTAAGAATGGTAATGACACGTCATCGTCAACAAGGCTCAGTCTAGATCTAATGGTGAAGGAAAAGATAGAGGCGGTGGTTATTACAGTGGTGGTGGGGGATCTAGAACTGCTGGTGGATAGTGAGGTGGTGATGGGACTAGTGGTGGTTATGGAGGCGGGAGGAGTGATGGAGGTTACAACCGTCATGGTGGCGGAGGGAGAGATCAGGGATATGATAGCAGATCACACTACTCGAGAGGATGGAGTGGTTTTGATGGGAACTAGAAACTAAAGAACAACCAATCCAATCTGTTGGCTATGGAATAATTTATTTACAGTGGAGACAGTTCTAGTTATCTAGGGTTTCTAATTTGCTCTATGCATGCACATTTTTTATCTATGTCGTCGCTTGTGTCTTAGAAAACTTTGTGTATTACTTGGTTGATGAAATCGAATAGAAGAAATGTTGAATCTGAATTTGTTCTCTATTAAAAAAACCAAAACCCCTAAACCCTAATCTAAAACCTGAACCTTAGAGCTAAAACCTGAACCCTAAATCCTAAACCTTAAAACCTTAAACCCTGAACACTAAACCATAAAACCTAGGCCCTAAAGCATAAAGCCTAAACCCTAAACCCTAACCCCAAACCCTGAAACATAAACTAGCCCTAAACCCTACACCCTAAAAAGCTAAAAAGTTAAACCTAAACTAAATAAAACCTAAAAATAAATTAAATAAAAGAACCTAAACCAAAATAAAATAAAATAAAACCTAAACTAAAAGCTAAACCTAAACCTAAAGAAAATTAAATAAAATAAAACTAAACTAAAATAATATAAATAAAACCTAAACTAAACTATAAAATAAAACATAAATAAAATAAAATTAAAACTAAACGTAAAATAAAAAAACCTAAAATAAAATAAAATAAAAACTAAATAAAAACCTAAACCTAAAAAATAAACCTAAAATAAATAAAATAAAACCTAAACCTAAACTAAAAAAAAAACTAAACTTAAAATAAAATTAAATAAACCTAAACCTAAACTAAAATAAGTTAAACTAAAATAAATAAAACCTAAACTAAACTTAAATTAAATTAAGCCTCTAAAAACCTAAAATAAACTAAACCCTAAAAAATAAAATAAACTTAAAATAAATGTAAACCTAAACTAAAAATTATAACTAGAAAAACTTAAAACCTAAACCTAAAATGAAATAAATACCTAAACCAAAACCTAAATAAAAAACAAAATCTAGACTGAAAATAAAACAAAATAAAACTAATCTAAAATAAACCTAAACCTAAACCTATACCTAAGAAAATAAACTAAAATGAAAACCTAAACTAAAATAAATAAACTAAACTAAATAAAATTAGAAAAGCATTATAAATAAAAAATAAAACTAAAATAAATAAAAATAAACTAAATAAACTTATATAAATTTACTTAATTTAAAAAAAATAAAAAGTTAAAAAAAAACCCTAACCCTAAACCCAAAACACTAAAACAAACCCTAAACCCTAAACCATGAACCACTGACCTCAACTTTACCCTAAACTAAATCTTAAAACCATATACCCTATGTGATCCTAAACCCTAAAATTCTAAACCCACCCTAAACCCTAAACACTAAACCTGACTAAACCCTAAAATTCTAAACCCTAAACCCTAAACCACTAAAACCCTCTTGACCCTAAACATACCTCAGACCCCAAACCCTAAACATGAAACCACAAAAAAACCTAAAACCTAAACCTAAACTAAATAAAACATAAAAATAAATAAAAAAACCTAAACTCAAATAATAAAATAAAAAAAAAATAAAACCTAAACTAAAACATAAACCTAAACCTAAACCTAAATTTAAAAAATATAATTAAATAAAAATAAAAACCTAAACCTAAAAAAAATAAACCTAAAACTAAATAAAATAAAACTAAACGTGAAATAAAAAATAAAATAAAAACTAAATAAACCTTAACCTAAAATAAAAAAAATAAAACCTAAATAGAAATAAAAATAAAACCTATACCCTAAACTAGAAAAAACATAACCTAAAATAAACATAATAAAATAAACCTAAACTAAAAAATAAACTAAACTAAAATAATAAAACATAAACCTAAAATAATTTAAACCTAAAATCCTAAACTAAATAAAATAAAATAAACTAAAATAAACCTAAACCTAAACTAAAAAATAAAACCTAAAATAAACCTAAAATAAAAACCTAAAACCTAAACCTAAAAATAAGATAAAATCATAAACCTAAATAAAATAAAAAAAATAAAACATACACCTAAAATAAAATAAAAATAAAACTAAACTAAAAATAAACAAAACCTAAATTTAAAATAAACTAAAATAAAAAAATCTTAATTAAAATAAACCTAAAATAAATAACCTAAATAAACATAAACCTAAATAAAAATAAAAATAAAATAAAAATAATAAAAATAAACTAAAATAAATAAACCTAAACCATGGGTTTATTTTTTTTAAATAACCCAAAGCCTTAAACCCTAAATCCTAAACCCTTAACCCTAAACTTTAAACTAACCACAACCTAAACACTAAACTTACCTAACCCTAAACTAAACTCTAAACCTTAAACTTAAACCCAAAAACCCTAAACCCTAAACCCTAAAACCCTAAACCTAAAACTACCCTACTATACCCTACCCTAAACTCTAAACCCTATACCATGCCCACCCTAGCTTAACCTAACCCTAAATCCTACCCAAAAAACCTACCCTTAATCCTAAATCTAAACCCTAACTGACCCTAAACCCTAAACCCTAACCCTAAACCCTAAACCAAACCCTAAACCCATGCCTACCACAAACCTAAAAACCTAAACTAAACTAAATCAAACATAAAATATAATATAAAAACATAAACTAAATAAAATAAAAATAAAATAAAATAAAACATAAATCAAACTTAAACCTAAAACAAAAATAATTAGAAAATAAAATAAACTAAAATAAAATAATGTAAAACCTAAACTAAATTAAAATAAGATAAAACTAAGAATTAAAATCCTTAAAATTAAACTAAATAAAATAAAAATAATAAAATAAAAACTAAATAAATAAAAATAAATCTTAAACCCTAAAATAAAAAAAACCTAAGGCTAACATAAAAATAAAATAATCAAAATAAAATAAATAAATTAAAATAAACTTAAACCTAAACTAAAATAAACTAAACTAAAATAAATAAAACCTTACCTAAACCTAAAATAAACTAAACCTAAACTTGAACCTAAACTAACTAAAATAAAATAAACAAAAACAAACCTAAACCTAAACTAAAAAATAAAACCTAAAAATAAACCTAAAATAAAAACCTAAAACCTAAACCTAAAAAACTAAAATAAAAACCTAAACCTAAACCTAAAATAAAAAGTAAAACTAAACCTAAATAATAAAATAAAACTCAAAAAAAATAAACCTAAACCTAAAAAAAACTAAAATAAAATACCTAAACTAAAATAACTAAACCTAAAATAAATAAACTAAAATAAATGAAAATAAAAAAAATAAACCTAAATAAAAAAATAAAAAATAAACTAAAATAAATAAAAAATAAACTAAATAAACCTAAACCTATTTGTTTACTTAATTTAAAAAACCTTAAATCCTAAATCTTAAAACCCCCAAACCCAAACAAAACTAACTAAAACCCAAAATGGTAACCTAAACCAAATCCTAAACCCTAAATCCTAAACCCTAAACCCTAAACCCTAATCCTAAACTTTAAGTCCCTAAAAGCATAAACCCTAAAACCCTAAACCCTAAACCCCAAACTAAACCTAAACTACACCACCCAAACCATAACCCAAACCCAAAACCCTAAACCAGAACCTAAATCTAAAGTAATGAAATAAATTAAAAATAAACCTAAACCCTAAGAATGGGTAGAACCTTGATAACAGAACATCACTCAAGCGCTCAATCTAGATCTGGTGGAGGCGAGAAGGCGATTATCATAGTGGTGGTGGGGGATCAGGTCGGTGGATATGGAGGTGGTGGCAGGTAGTTATGGAGGTGGGAGGAGTGACAGAGGACCCAATAGTCATGGTGGAGGGATAGATGGATATCATGGTGTCTACTCCAGAGAGGCGGGGTGGTTTTGATGAGAACTAGAGAAAGAAGGCGATGTAATCTATGCTTATGGAACTATGTCTTTACAATGGAGATGATTCTAGTTATCTAGGGTTTTGATTTACTCTATGCTCATTTCTTATATATGTCATCTCTGTCTTAGAAAACTTACTATGTTACTTGGTTAATGAAATCAAAGAAGAAATGTTGAATCTAAATTTATTCTCAGGTTAAAAAATAAATCAACCCTAAAAACTAAAGCAACCTAAACCTCCTAAACCCTAATCCCAAACCCTAAACCTACAACCTTAAACCCACAAAACCCTAAACCTAAACCCACAAAACCTAAACCCAAACCACAACCCAAAAAAACCCTAAACCTAAAACTAAACCTAAAATACTAAACTAAAACTAAACCTACCACTAAAACCCTAACCCCTAAACCCTAAACCCTAAAAAACCCTAAACTTACTAAACCCTACCACACCCAACTAAAGCAAACCCTGTTAACCCAAACCCTAAAACCCTAAACCTAAACCCTAAACCCTACCCTAAACTGATCATACTAAACCCCAAAACTAAAAACCTAAACAAAATAAACCAAAAATAATATATATAAAACCTAACTGGATAAAATAAAATAATAAAATAAAACCTAAACCTAAACATAAACCTAAAATAAAATAAATAAAATTAAAATTAAAATAAAATAAAGAAAACCTAAACTAAACATAAACTAAGAATAAAATGCTTAATAAAATTAAAACTAACGTAAAATAAAAATAAATAAACCTAAAATAAAATAAAATAAGCTAAATAATAACCTAAACTTAATAAATAAACCTAAAATAAATTAAAATTAAACCTAAACCCTAAACTTAAAAGAAAACATAAAAAATAAAAATAAAATAAACAAAATAAAATAAACCTAAACCTAAACTAAAAGAAACTAAACTAAACTCAATATAACCTAAACCTAACCTAAAATAAACTAAACCTAAAGTTAAACTTAAACTAAATAAAATAAAATAAACTAAAAATAATCATAAACCTAAACTAAAAAATAAAACCTAAAAATAAACCTAAAAATAAACCTAAAATAAAAACCTAAAACCTAAACCTAAAAAAATAAAATAAAAACCTAAACCTAAAAATAAAAAATAAAAACTAAAATATAAAACAAAATAAAAATAAAACTCAAATAAAAAATAAATCTAAACCTTAAAAATAAACTAAAATAAAAAACCTAAAATAAAATAAATAATAATAAAAAAACAAACCTACATAAAAAGAAAAAAATAATATGAATTAAAATAAATAAAAAAATAAGCTAAATGGAACTATAGTGGTGGTGGAGGGAGAGATCAGGGATATGATGGTGGATCCCGCTACTCGAGAGGTCGAGGTGGTTTTAATGGGAACTAGAAAAACTAAAGAAGGGTTGATCCGATCTATTGCTTATGGAACTGTCTTTATAATGGAGACAGTTCTAGTTATCTAGGGTTTTTGATTTTCTTTATGCATGCTCATTTTTTATCTATGTCATCGCTTGTGTCTTATAAAACTTGGTATGTTACTTGGTTGATGAAATCAGAAGAAGAAATGTTGAATCAATTTATTCTCTATTAAAACCCAAAACCACAAACCCTAAAATAAAAAATAGACTAAACCCTAAGCCTAAACCTAAACAACCTAAACCCAAAATTAACCTAAACCTAAACCCCAATCTTATCTAAACCTACAACCTAAACCCTAAACTCTACCCTAAACCCTAAAAACCCTAAAATCCACCATAATCCACAAATCCTAAACCTTAAACTTTAAACACTAAACCCTAAACCCTAAACCCTAAACCTAAATCACTAAACCCTAAACCCTAAACCCTAAACCCTTAATCCCACAACCTTAAAACCCTAAACCTTAAACCCTAAAACCCTAAAGTTACTCAAAACCCTAAAATCTAAACCACAAAACTCTAAACCTAAAGGCCAACCCTGTTAACCCTAAAGTCTAAACCCTAAAACCCTAAACCAAACTAAACAGGTTAATAAACCCTAAACTAAACCCTAAAATACAAACCCTAAAGCCTAAACCTACCACACTAAACCCTAAAACTTAAACAACCTAAACCCTAAACCTTAGAATATTAAACCCTGAAGCCATAAACCCTAAACCCTAAACCCTAAATGCTATACCCTAAAAAAGTAATAACTTAAACCTAAACTAAATAAAACATATAAATGGAACTATATCTTTACAGTAGAGACAGTTCTAGTAATCTAGAGTTTTTTATTTGCTATGTTCTCATCTTTTATCTATGTCATAGCTTGTTAAAGAACTTGTTGGCTATTTGGTTGTTGAAATCAAAGAGGAAATGTTGAATCAATTTGTTCTAAGTTAAAAAAACTATAAACCTAAACCTAAACCTTAAACCCTAAACTAAAACATAAAAACCCAACCTAATACCTAAACTCTAAACCTAAACCCTAAATAAAACATAAACCCTAATAATACCTAAACTCTAAACCTAAACTCTAATCCAAACCCTAAACCTAAACCTAAACTAAAACAACCCTAAACCTAAAACCTAAACCATAAATAAAAACAAAAAAAATGTAAACTAAACTCTAAACTTAAACCCCACTTAAACCTTAAAGCAACCCTAAACACTACCTTCAACCCTAAATCCTAAAACACCCTAAACCCTAAACTCAAACCCCAAATCTAAACCTAAACCCCAAACCCTAAACCCAAATACATAAAACCTAAACTAAATAAAACCTAAAGTAAAAAAATAAAACTTAAACCTAAATAAATAAAATAAAATAAAATAAAAAACTAAAACCTAAACCTAAACCTAAACTTAAACCTAATTAAATAAAATAATAAATAAAATAAATAAAACCATCTAAAATTAAAATAAACCAAAAATAAAAAATAAAATAAAATAAAACTAAACATAAAATAAAATAAAATAACATAAAATAAAATAAATACCTAAATCTAAAAAAATAAAATTTAAAAAAATAAAATAAAATAAAACTAAAATAAAAATAAACCTAAACCTAAACTTAAATTAACCTAAAATGAAAATTAAATAAAAACCTAAAATAAATAAACCAAACTAAATAAAAAAATAAACCTAAAATAAACTAAATAAATAAGAAATAAACCAAATACTAAATAAACCTAAATATTTACTTAATTTATTAAAAATTAAGAAAATAAATCCCTAATCCCAAACCCTAAACCTAAATCCTAAATCCTCCACAAACTAAACTCACTAAACCCTAAACTTAAACTAAACTTTAAACCTTGACCCCAAATGCTAAACCTAAACCTCCACCCTAAATCAAGCCAACCCTCCACTACCCTATAGAACCTACCAACCCTAAACCACCTTAACCCTAAACCCTAAACTCACCTAAACCTAAACCCAAACCATAAACCCTTAAATCCCTAAATCCTTTTCCTAAACCCTAAACTCTACCCTAAATAACTAAACTTTAAATAACCTAAACTAAACTAAAACCATAAAACCCTAAACCTTAAAGCTAAACCATAAACCCTAACTTTAACCCTAAACCCTAACCCTAAACCCTAAACCATAAACTCTAAAACTTAAACCCTAATTCCCAATCATTTTAGTTTGGATTTCTCACCCTAATATGTGAATTCATTTCGTTAACCATCAATTCATTTTTGTTGTCGGTGCTTTATTTGGTCGGTCATTGCAAATTGATCAGGCAATGGCTATGAAGTCTCATCCTTTAGTCACTAAAATCTTTATTGAATTGGACATTACCAAGAAACACCATAAAGAAATGTAGTTTGGATCTAAAAATTATTATTACATGCAAAGAATTAAATTTGAAAATTTCCCTATCTTTTTTCCTCACTACAAAATCCACTAGCATGATAATTCTAAATGTTTCATTCTTCATCCTCACCTAAAATAGAAAATCTCTATTAAGGAAACTTATGCTCCTAACCCGAGGCCAACACTATTAAATATAAAAAAACTACTTTGGAAAAAATGATTCTTTGAATGTTCCTAATAAGGTTGATTTACCTTTCACTTCTTCTGAGCAATTGAAGGCTTCTAATGTGAATAATAATAGCTTTTCTAAACTTTTGAATCAAGATTCTGTTTCCTCTGATTCGATCCTTGCATCCTTGCTGGCTTTGATAGAAAAAAATGAAGCTTTAATGGAGAACAAAAATGTGGAATTTAATACTATGCATCATTCTAATTCAATGGAGAATATGGCTTTAATACCTCATGATAATCAAGTTGATAAAATTGATTCCATATTCCAAATTAGGATGATTTAGCTTCTCAAAAGATTTTCTTTTATCTAATAATTTGGCTAATGTTGAGGAAGGGTTTGGTGTTCCCACTTGCTTTTAATAAATCAATTTTTGCTCCCTCCCTATTTCCAAAGCTCATTTATCTTTAATAAATTATATTATCTTGGAAGAAGAAGAATTCACTTCTCATCAAAGATTTCTCCTAAATCTGTGACTAATGTTGCTAAATCCTTTTCGGATGATGCTTCAAAGGGCAAAGAAAATGGTCTCCAAACTTTCTATTCAAAAAGAAAAAATGTTAAAAATTCTCCTACCAAATTGCTAAGAAACACTAGAGCTATTGTGGCCTCCTCTCTTCTCTCAAATAACTTTTATTCCCCACCCCTTTCTTTTCCTTATGTTTAATTTTTAAGTTTCGAATGTTAGAGGGATTTGTACCTTCTCTATTTGTAACCATATTAGAAATCTTTATTGTATTCATAATATTTTTTTACTTATTATTCTTGAGCCACTTATTCATGCTAATAAAATTAACCATGTTGCTAGAATGATTGGTTTCAATAAATTTTTTTCTAATGTTACCAATAAGATTTGGTGTTTTTTGGATTAACTTTGTAGACATTTCTATTCTTGATGATTTTCATCAAGTTGTCAATGCTCAAATCTCTTATGGTGATTATTGTGTTTTGGGCTCTTTTATTTATGCATCTTGTAATAGATCTGGTTGAAATCTTCTTTGGGATAACTTGACAAATTTTTCCACCTCTATCAATAAACCTTGGTTTGTTGGTGGTGATTTCAACAGTATTTTGTTCTCTTCTGAACAATGTGGTGGTTGCTCTCCTAATATTCATTCCATGGAAGATTTTTCCAATATGATCCTTGATTGTAATTTGAATAATATTGGCTTTAAGGGTTCTAATTATACTTGGCAAAACTCTAGACTTTGGTAAAGGTTGGATCAGACTCTTTTTAATACTCATTGGATTACTCAATGGACTATTACTTCTATAGATCATTTAAGCAGAACCTTGTTTGATCATGCTCCTCTTTTGGTTTCTATTAAAAATAATTCTAATAGATTAAAGAATTTCTCTCCTTTCAGATTTCAGAACATATGGATTCAGCATATTAATGTTGACCTCACTTTAGAGTGAGTTCTCAACCTCCTCTTCTTAGACTTAGGGATCTTCTAGACACTAAGACTTCCTTAGTCATAAGACACTTCTAGTTATTAGATGAACACTTAACCTAAACCTAGAGACTTAGAAGGGTTAATCATAGGATTAGGCTATGCCTTAGGATTAAGGAGACTCACCTACTCTATAGCCTAAATTCGACCTGTGTTCACCTTCTCAAACCAAACCTCAAATTCAATTCAAATATAAAAATCCAAATCCAAATCTAAATCAAATGATTGAAGCCCATGATCAAAATCCTTCTAAGCCCTATGATTTATCTTATGGACTAGCTTTAGCCAAATCCAAATCAATCCAAATTCAATTGATTTTCTCAAAGATAAATTCAACCCTTCAATCAATTTATCAAATTCAAACTCAAACTCAACTTCAAATCATGATCCAAACCTAAATCCAAATAAAATCAAATCCAAATCCAAACCCTTAAGCCAATTTCATGGACTTAGCCATGTTCTTCCTAAAATCAATCAATCCTTCAATCCTCATTCCAAGTTACCTAAAATCATAATAAAAACCATCAAGTAAATTATTCATATTAGAATTCAAAATCAAATGCAATTTTAGTCAAGTTTAAGCCTAAATTAAATTAAATCATGATTTGAATGTTAAGTCACTAATATATATAAAAATAAAATGATAATAACAAACAAAAATTTATAATTTAACATACACAATCCATTTTAAATCTAAAATGAACTACAAGAGAGAGAGAGAGAGAGAGAGAGAGAGAGATTAAACCAATTCTAAACATCAAATGAAATTTATTCAATTAAATCAAAATAAAAACTAAAATAAATGTTATATATATAATATATTAACCATTAAATTAAAATAATTAATTTATCATAATTAAAATTATCTTATTTTATACATATAACTTATAAATTATCATTCAATTATTTACTAAAGTTTTTAAAATTATGTAAAACTTTTAAAATCATTTATTTAAAAAAAAACTAGGTTTCACCAAATTTAAAAAAAAAAAAGTGAAAAAGACAAAACTATTAAATGACCTACACCTTGCTAGTTTATTTGATCATGACAACATAAAAATGTAAAAAAAGAAAGAAATAATAATAGGGAATGTTGGAGAAGTTGAGGCATGTAGGACAAAGTTGACATCTCTCTCTCTCTCTCTCTCTCTCTCTCTCTCTCTCTCTCTCTCTCTCTCTCTTGACCAGCAGAAAACATGACACGCTAAAAAAAATGAGGCCCCATCTTTTTTTTCATCTCCCTTCTGCCAAGAGAAGCCGAAGCCCTCTCATTCTTACTTCACTTGAGAACACCTCTCCCATCCCATCCAACCCTAAAAAAATTAAAAAAAGCTCTCTGAGCACCTCTCCTCCACAGCATAAAGGAGAAAATGAACTCTCCCTCATGTCCATCTCTTCCTCTCAACCAAGCGAGGCTAGAAGCTACATCCACGCCTCCTCTTCCTCCGGGACCTCTCTTCCCTCACTTGCTCCAAAACTGAGACACACAGAGCATGCAATGTAGCTGATCGAGACTTCCTTGATCCCAATTAGCCCCATAAATCGCTACCAAAAGCACATGAGACATCCTATAAATTTTCTATTGATCGATCGAACCATGCCACTCGTATAGCAGGCCACCAGCAAACTCTACCTCTATGGCTCCATACTCTTTCATAAAGACCATGACTTTCTAGCCCCAAGAGTCGGTCCCTTTCTTCATCACTTCTCCCATTGCATCGGTGGTGTAAGAAGAACCCCTTCGAAGGTCTCCAGTAGATGGTTCTCTGGATTAAGTGTGAAGAAAGAATCCCTACCTAAAATTGTCAAGGCCAGTGATCCGGTCCTCCACGAGCTCACCATTGAGGTCTCCTTGGAGGAGATTGGATCGAAGAAGATCCAAAGGATCAGATGACCGGCATACCTCATGTAAGCAGTCATCCAAAGATCATCATCCAACAATGCTACAAAGTCTTCCAACCAGCAAACAGAACATCCAAGCACAAAGCCACCAAAACAACAAAGACCAGTAAGGCAGACCAATAGCCATCCATCAGGGACAATAGCAATACAGTAGGAAAACCAACAAAGCCAACACCAAAAGGGAGGAGAAATACTAAAAAGAGTAAGCATCATTAACAGGGATACCAACACAGTCCAAAAAATAGGCCCAATGCCAAAGAACCATCCCAAGATTGTCCCCAAAGCAATAGCAAACCAAAACATAAATAGAGGGGACAACTAACACCAACATCAGCCACCAATCCAATCCAGGCAGAGGATAACCCAAGCAGACAAGCAAAAGATAAAAAGGGGAGCTACACCTCCACCAAGACAGATAAATAAAAAGACCAAAGGAGCATCCAGCAAGGCTACCACCAAAAATAGCCAATGTAATAGCAAAACCACCACTACAAACCAAGAGGCAGATATTAGGAAATAAGGAGAGAAAAATACACCAAAAGAGGTAATACCCACCAAAATAAAATCAAAGACACCAAACCAAGTGACCACCCAAGGAAAACCAATACCACTAAACAGCCTTAACCAACCAACCAGAATGACAACAAACCAAAAATGAAGATAAAAAAAACCACAAGATCTCATCAGCAACAAAACAAAAGCAAACAACCAATAAAGCCACCTAGCTCACCAAAAAACAACATTTATGCCAGGAGAAAATAGACCCACAGCTAAGCTGCCACCCAAATAAGAAAAAAAAAAGATAAGCAGTTGCAGCCAAGAGAGGAAGACCATTACAGGAGGAGGCTGAAAACATAACCAACAGAACCAAACCAAAACCAATAAAATTGATCCCCAAGGCCAAGTCAACAAAATTGAAAATACAATAGCCAATAAATAGCCTTCACTAGGCCAAATCCAAACTAAAGATAAATCACTAACAACCCCCCAAATCTGCCAACAACGGAGGAGGTAAAACCAGCCAACCAATATAGCCAATCAACTGAGCTAGCCAACAAGGCCACCCAACTAGTCACCACAACAGCAGAAGATCCAACTCAAATAAGGAAGCAACTAGCCTAGATATGAGGCAAACCTCATTCAGAAGGGAAAATCGATAGTAGGCATAACTAGAACCCAATAGGAGGCCACCAAAAATAACCAAGAAATAATTATGATAATCACCCAGCCAGGCAAAAAACTAAGGAAAAGCAAGCCTATGAGGACCACAAACCCACCTGTAGTAAACTAGGGAGGAAAGGAAAGTGACCCAAGCAAAATAAGGTCCCTTCTAGACCCCAGAGAATAAACATCCACCACCAAAGAGAAAATAGGAAGGGAATAACCACAAAACATCAAGCTTCAAGCCATAAGCCAGAGGGAACAACCAATGTCGGTAGCCATTCAGGAAATAGGAAAGGAAAGTAGTAACCACCAAAAAAGCCCAACACTAAGACAAAAATGAAAAGACTAACAATCTTCAAATAAACACCAGACAACCGGTAGAGGGTAGAAACAAACATCAACATCCACCAAACAAGGTAGTAGTCATAAAAAATGAAGTTAGCTAAGACCCTAAAGAAGAATAACAAGGAGCAATCTAAATATGGGAAAACACAAAAGTAGCAATCAATAAAAAGGCTCAAAGAAAACACCATAGCTAAATACCAACAAAAAAAAGCCACAAGTTAAAGTCTGATGTCAGGTACTCCAAAGTTATTTAGATTACCAAGCCTCTCAGTAGCTTAGATAATTTTTCATTATCTAATATAGTGAGCTCATTTAATTCAACACCTAGATTGGCTAGAAAATCCACACAAGCTTTACCTTCACCAAGAATATGAGAATTGTTGCAGCAAACTTGAGAGAGGAGGGTTTTAGTGTGATTAAGGACATAAAATAAATCATCATTCCCCATTTTATTAGAAGTGAGCATATCAAGTAAAAGAAGAGTGTCAACTTCAATCCAAATATTAAAGAGGCCTATGTTCAAAAATATATCAATAGTTTTATTAATATCCATAAGCTCAGCATGAATAAATAGAACATGCTTTGAGGAGATAAGCAAACACACAAATGGCAGTACCATTGGAATCCATAATAATGCCAAAACAACTATATTTATTAGGTGAGACGGAACCATCAGCATTGATTTTAATAAATTTCTCATTAGGTTTGATCCAATGGATATCCTAATAGCCTTATTGAAAGAAACAATGAGAATGAGACCTAATTTTTTAGCCACAAATTTGTAACCTCTGAAATGGATGTTGCTAATTAAATTTGCATTAAACAAAGCATGAATTTTTTTCTTTAGTTCTAGTCAGGATCCTTTTATGATTCATAGGAATACCATGATATTTAGCATCATTTCTATCCATCCAAATGAACCAAATAAAGGTAATACCAATTATGATTTTGATTTGACCTTTCATAGTTTTTTGGAAACAAGCTTCAAGAAGTTGATATAAAGAAAGGAAACCATAAAAATAGTTAGTGTTAAATAAATCATCATACCATATCCATAATTTGGTTGCAATGGCACCATTGATAAAAACATGATTAACATTTTCAATATGAAAGCAACAATAGCACTTAGAAGGTAAATAAAACCCTTTATTCTAGAGCAATCTACAAGAATAAAGTTATTCAAAATCCTCCAAGCTAAAAGAATAAGAAATGGGAATGATATTGTTCCAAAGTTTAATGAAAGCATTAGAGGCGTTCTGCTTATCTCTGATAAAATTCTAAACCTCTTTAAGAATGAATTCACCATTATAAGAGAGCTTAAAAGAATTTGATCAGGTTTCTTAGAAAAAATAGGGACGTTTCTAAAGTTATCAAAAGAGAAATAAAGATATATTTTTCAAGTTTGTTTTCATTCTAATTGTTATTAAACCAAAAAAGTTAACTTTGATAATAGCGGTGGTGTGTAGATAAAGGAGATAGATCCATTTCCAACCCATTTAATGGAGCAAAGCCATTTTCAAACTAGAGAGTCACCAACTTTATAACCACAAATAAGAGGGTGTGTACATTGGCAGTATTTTTCTATCATAAATTTAGACCAAAGGCTATCATTCTTTCTAAAATTCCACTAGAGCTTATCAGAGAAGGAAATAATAGCTTCACTAAAAGGTTTGCTAACAAGACCAACTTCACCAAAAGGACCACAACATTTATGCCTCCAATACATTCTTTTAATAGAATTATTTGATCCCCAAAAAAATTTATTAAGCGATGAATTCGATAAGAGTAGAATTAGAAATAATAGTTTGAATCAAATACATAGGCATTGAAGAGAGTGCTTTTAAGAATAGTGAGCCTACCACCAAAGGAGAGTAAATGAATTCCCAAATAGAAATTTTATTTAAAATTTTTTGAATTAACTCATCAAAAGATGGGATCATTTTAGACCTTTGAAAGAGGAGCACCCAAGTACTTAAGAGGTAAATGTTGATGTTTAAAATTAGTGATATGTAGGATGTGATTGATTTTATTGTGAAGATATCTGGAAGAAGTAATTGAAATAGCTTTTGTTATCATTGATAGTAAGACCACTTTCTTTATGAAATGTATTTAAAAGATTTTAGGATTCTTGATATGATGAATAGAAGCATTGCAAAAAAATAATGAAATCATCCACAAAGCTTAAATGGGAAACAAGAAAACCACAAGAGCTCTAATACATACTAGGATTATTTAAGAATAAATCATTGATGTTCCTAGGTAAGTATTCAACATGATAAATAAATAAAGTAGAAAATAAAGGATCCCCTTATCTTAAGCCATGGGAGGAAGGAAAGAAACCCAAAGCTTCCCCATTAAGAAAAAATTCATTATTAATACAATTTTTAATAGGAAAAATAAATTTATTAGAAAACCCAAATAAATTAATAATGTGAAAAAGGAAATCCTAAGAGATATTATCAAAAGCTTTGGTAATATCTAATTTGAAAATAATGTTTCCTCCACTATTCCTAGCATCTAAATCATGAATTAATTCTTGGGCAAGTAAAATATTATAAGAAATAGATTTACCTCTAAGCAAAACTAGTTTGGTTGAGAGAGATCTTATGAGAAGAGGACTAAGCCTATTGGCAATAATTAGCTTATTGAAGAAAGTGCAAAGACGATAGGTCTAAACTCACTCAATAGTATTATTTTTCTTAGGTATGAGAATAATAGAAGTGCTAAAAAAATATCTAGGAAAAGGATTTCCATTAAAGAAATCAACCACAACATCAATCAAATCATTTTTTAATAATAAACCAATATTTTTGAAAAAATTGACTAGTGAAACCCTCTAGTCTAGCAATAGAATATATCTTCATGCTATTAAGAACTTTAAAATTTTCATCTTCATTCAGCAAAAAAGTAAGCAAAGCATTGTCATCATTGGTAATAATAGAAGGAATCAAGTGTGATTTAGAAATAACTTCATAAGAGAAACTCTTATTAAGCATATTTCTAAAACAATTAATAACTGAATCCTTAATATCATTATTCTCTATAATCCATTCTCCATTATCATTTTTAATTTTCTAAATATTTTTAAAGCTCTCTTTTTATTAACTAAAGCAAGTAAATTCTTAGTATTCCTATCACCATCTGTAATATGTTTACTAGCAGCTTTTTGATGCTAATAAGTTTCTTCCATATTTTGAAAATTAACAAGTTTATCTTTTGCCTCATTCAAGTCCGTAATCTTGGAAGGTTTCTTCATAATAGAAACTTCAAGATCATAAACAAAATTTTCCATATCCTTCATATTAGCAAAAAGATTTTTAAAATAATGCTTGTTCCACCAAACTAGATTTTGTTTAAGTCATTTTAGTTTAAACTAGAGTCTATTCATCCCCGTAATCGAATTATCAGGATGTAAAGGAGCTTTCTAATTGATAGCAACAAAATTAAAAAATTAATTATGGTGTTTATTTTTGAGATGCGGGACACCATTGATCTTAGGGGTACTTATTGAAGTGATCTAGTATGACATTAAAGAATGATACACTATCTCAAAGATAGAAATCATCACCTATAATAGACCTAATCACTTATTAAGGACTCTAAGGCATGATGGGTTTTGAGAGATCTTTCCCTACTTTACATGGAAAAGTAAAGTAGGATTTATTTTAAGCGGGTTCATTAAGTTCCCTATGGCAAGCCCCATAGTTAATTACATCTAAGGAATGTGAATTCCTTAGGAATACTCTCATTAAAGTACAAATTAAGGTCTCCAAAGATTTCAAGGCAACTATGAAAGGATTGTTTGTAATAAAAAATTAAATGGGATTGTTCAAGGAGAAGACTTATTATTGAAGCCGAGAATGAGTAGGAAATGATACTAGGAAGCCTAGTGAGCATTCTAATCTATCCTATGGTTGGATTTTATATGTTTGAGGTTGAAGAGATTAATTTTATTGAAGTTGACATTTTATTAGAAAGCTAGGACTTATAATCCAACAACATAAAGTTATGTAAATGCCTAAGAGTTGAGGATTTATGCTAGTAGATTAAAGGAAATCACAACCTCAGACCCTATATCTATGGAGCTTTGGCATGAGCCAAAAAATGACCTAACTCTAAGAAAAAATGGGCATAAGGTTTACCTCTACAAAAGAGAATAAACCAGTTGACTACAAGGCTTATAACTGCCTAGAGTGGCCGCTAGCTAACTCCTCCTATGATTTTAAAACCATGTTGGCAAGTCTTATGCATTTGAAAGATAGTTGAGCTATTATTAATTTAGAAAGAGACAAAAGTCCTTAAACCCACTCCTTAAGAGACTAGAGCATGAGTGGTATGAGTAATGACTTAATCTACAAATGCAAATCTTTTCAAATTTTATTTGATTTTGGACACTTATTTTGATAAAGGTTTTTGGATTTGGTATGCCTATATGCATGATGAAGTTAGATTATTGGCTAAATAAATGGGAAAGAGGTGTTTTCCACAACAAAGGAGGCCCTCAAAGGTCAAGCCTTCCCCTATCGTTCAAGGATGGAAACCCTCTCTTAGTAAGAGTAAAGCAATATGCATACATGATGTAAGACATACAACATTCAGCTAAGGGGTTGCTAAATCTTTTAATTATCTTGATTTAATGCCTAGGCTTTATGTGAGGTTATGAATTATTTAAAACTATAGTTATGTGTTGTAGTTGGATAAAAGATTTATTTTTCTCTAAGAGCCTAATCGCATCCAAGCCACACATTCAAACATCAATCATTTAAGAAATTAAGAAAAGCATTGCATTTCTAGTACACATCTAAACAAATCATGAACCAATTTCTTTAACTATTGAAAGAATAAAAGGGTCGATTGATGTACAACCCGAAAAGAAAAGATGGGTAGCCGAGCTCTACCTTTATATAACCCAAAATTACAAAATAATAATTATAATTTATAATGAATGAATGCTATGGAGGTCTTCATTCTTCTTTCTTCAAGTCTTCATTTCTTTCCTTTGATTTAATTTGCTCCACTTCAAAGGCATCACATGGCCTCCCAAGACAAAGCCTTCTAGCCAATGCTCATCCTTATCCCCCATAGCATTAATCCTAATTTTGAATTGCAAATTTACATTAAGAATAGGAAAAGTAAATCTAACTACACGTGCAAAACAATGGTTAGTTAAACATACATACAATCCCAAGCAATTATGTCATAATTTAAACTTAGCACCCTGCACATGGGTAACCAAGCCCTGTCCTAACTTGGATTATTCTTAGGGGCTACACAACCTGCAAAGAGTGCATTTGTATTTATTTTTAAGAGGCCCATTAAACATAATCTCATACAGAAAACATGATTAGGCTAATCATAGCCTACCATCCGATCCATGAGGCATACACCTAACATCCGGTCTACAATAATACATCACAAACTAAAAATATACATCATACAAGCCTGCCCTAACATAAAGCTAGAAGTAGTGACTTAATTCAATGTGTGTGTTAAGGCTTGTGTGGTATGTCTTGCTAGGAATTAGAGTTGTAGTTCTCTAAGTTTAGAAAGATTTAATTTAACATGAAGGGTTGGTCTCACTTGAAGTTATTTAATTGATTTGAGAATTTCTTTTTGTTTTATTTTATTACACTTAGCAACTAAGTGTTATAAAGTGAAGGAAAGAGGATTGCCCTCTTTCATCCCTACCTTAAGCCACTTTCTAAAGCATGTAAATTTGATTTAGCTCTTTATTGAATGGCTTATTATAAATTTTAACTTAATCCTAAGTTTAGGCACACTTAAAATAATCTTATTTAATATGAAAGGCATCTTAAGATTAATTCAATTGAATTACTATCACATGAAATATGTTTAATCATTCCTTTCCATCACATGAATATGATATTAATCTTAAATATACATACACATACAATAAGTTTTAGCACACTTAGAAGATGTGTATATTTGTAGAGATCTTAATTCATTAGCTAAATGCACATACAAGTGTATCAAAGTTTTAAGTGGATACTTTGCATTGCTAAACTAGGGGGGAAAGAGACCTCTTTGGGCTACTTAAAGTCTCACATCCCCGAATGTTCATTAGATATACCCACTATTCTGAATACACATGAATACACATGAATGTACAAATGACTACAAGAATGGAAAATCATGCAAAAGTTGTATTTCTTTCAATTGAATTACTTATACATGTGAGCTAAAGTTGAAAAGGAGATTTTCATTAGATAAATGCACATACAAGTGTATAAAAGTTTTAAGCGTATACTTATACATTATTAAACTAGGGGAGTGAGGTAAAGACCTCCTGGGGGCTACTTAAAGCCTTGCATCCCCGAAATATCTAGACTAGATATAACAACTATTCTTGAATACACATGAATGTACAAGTGACTACAAGAATGGAAAATCATTCAAAAGGTGTATTTCTTTCAATTGAATTATTTATACATGTGAGCTAAAATTGAAAAGGATATTTGCATTCATTAGGTAAATGCACATACAAGTGTATAAAAGTTTTAGATACTTCACCATTATTAAACGGAGTGAGGTAAAGACCTCCTTGGGGCTACTTAAAGCCTTGCATCCCGGAATGTCCAGACTATATATACCCACTATTTTTGAATACACATGAATGTACAAATAACTATAAGAATGGAAAATCATGCAAAAGTTGTATTTCTTTTAATTGAATTATTTATACATGTGAGCTAAAGTTTTATCTAAATTCTAACATAGAAATACATTGAATGAATTCAAACAAATGTTATGTCATTTTCAAATGTACTATACACTTGTTAACATTCAACCTTTATGCAAATCCATATATACTAAAGAAAGAGAACTCCATATCACATGTTCTAAGCCATAGACACATGCAAGCTTATAAATATTTATAACTATTATCACTTCAAATGTTATAGTTGACTTATAAACTTTTGAAAATAACTTTGATTTAATAGTGATAATAGGCACACTTATATTAAATTAAATCAACACATGCAAGCTTGACATAAAGGGAACCATTTAATTTAGTTAATTTTGCAAAAGATGAATGCATGAATCAAATGACATACAACATTTAATATGATTGGAGAGGAATAACTAAACATAAACACATGATTTCATTCAATTAAATTAATTCCTAAAGACAATCATACCAAATTAAAATATTTGAAGCAGACCAAAGTTTCTTATGTCACTTTTAAATTTTATGTTTCAATTTGATTTAATGAAATGAAAGAAAGTTTAGATCCTAACATTCCCATGTTTATGAATTGATTTAGTTTAATAAAATGTAATTAAGTGGATTTTATAGATTAATTAGGTTGTAATATGCATTAAATTCACTAATTAACCCTTACCTATGTTACCTTAAAGTAATTCATTAAATAATTATGAGCCAACATGATATGCATCGAAAATAACTTGCAATGATCCTAAGAAATGAAAGGGCCTAATGCAATTAGCTCATAATTATTGATTAATTAGATTAAAGAACTTAATTAATTACTTTTATGATTTTCCAACACATATGGGTAAATCATAATTTCATTAACTTTCTTTAGGATATTAAACACCTAAATATCTACCCATGAATTAATTAATGAAGATCATGATTGTAATTTTAATTTGATTAATAAATCATCATTAATTAATTAATCAATTTCTCTTACTTAATTTTCCAAATTGATTAATTATCTCTAAATGAAATGGATTTATGGAATGGGTTGGGAAAGAGGTCCCAATCCTATACCATAAATCCCCTCTTAATGAAATAAATTAGAAGAAACAATTAGGAAAGAAGTCTTAATCATTTTCGTCCAATATTTTATATGAATAACTAATAAAATAAAGTCAATTGTAATAATAGTTAAATTAATTATACTAAGGATATGTCTCATAACTAAATTTTCTTTTTGACTTTTAAGATCAACATATAATAATTAGGGATTGAGTTGATTTTTATAATTGACTTTCATAAATTATGTTCAAACAACTTTTTATATTTGATTATAATATTTATAATGTTATTGGTTTAGTTTATTTTTTATACTAAGTTATACTTAAATTTTATAATAATTTAATTTGTACATTTTTTGGGATTTTGTTTGATCACATATTATTTCTTTCTTTTTTATTGTAAAGACTGATTAACTCCTTTTTTTAGATCCGATTGAATTTAATAACAAATAAATTATTGGATTAATCATGATCATTCGATCAAAGATCAAATGACCCACAAGTTAATCATGGCTTGATAGGTGAAATCAAATCATTACGCCATTCGGCATAATCAAAACAATTCACTTCAAACACATAAAATGAATAGTCTTACTTTTGTCTCTAAACTCTCGAAAGGATTAAAAGTAAAGTGCATGGGCTCTAAAGGTTGGATCTAATGATGCTGCATTCAACACAAACATGAGATCCCTAAAGGCTTTCTAAGCATTTTAGAATTATCACGGAGCTAATGTCCGGTGGATTCGACCAAGAGATGGCTTCATTTGGAAGAAACAAAGCCTATTGAGGTGTCTGTTGGTGAATCAATACTTCAGCTAGCATTCTATTTCTTTGCTCCTATGATTTGCTTCCTCCTCACTTGGTCATAGACACTTGGCTTTGGGCATCTTATTGGAATAGGAAAATCCAGATTCTTTACTTTTTTTGAATGTTCTCAGAATAATCTTCTCCACATATATAGTCCCATTTAGATGATCAAACTCATGCTATAATATGCGAGCCATCCATCCAGAAGCAGTAATTTTGATAGGTTGACCACAATGATCGTGACCTATGACCTTCACCTATAGATGCCACTCTACCATAGCTCTAAATCCATCAATGCTCAAACATCTTTCAAAGAACAAAGTTATTTTTCTTCCCTTATTCTAAAGCTTTGGATTAATTCTTACCAGCAGATCAAAAGGTCGATGGTCTTGTGCTTCAGTTTCACTCTTAAGAGTGTAGCTAATGTATTCCTTGTCTTCAAGAATAATAATCTCCACCAGATTATATATATATGTGTTAGGGCATTGAAAATAATAGGTTCAAAAAACCTTTGGAGCATACCACTATGGATCATTAAAGAACCCTCAGCGCTACCAATGTGCCTTTGATTTGGAATTTTGTACGATCATTGAGGATGGCTTTCAGGCAATTAAATCCCAATCATACTATTCTTCATCAATACTTACACCTTTTCCATGTCCACTCAGCTCATTTCCTCAAAGGAATACTAGTTTATGGAGCAGCGAGAGGCATGCCAGGGGCCTTCCACTCAGCTCTTTCGAGGGGAAACAATTGGTCTCTTTGGAACTAAAATAAGCTCTCCTACTTTAAAAACTATAGGATGGACCAACTTGTTATGAGCTTGAATCATTTTAGCTTTATACAACTAGAGGTTCTCCCATGCCCGATGCATCTCTCCTCCAAACCTTCAAGCTCTTCTAACCGACTTGGCGTTCTACTCCATTATGATTTTACTACCACGGTATCCTTAATGATGGGAGTTGGACCTAATGGTAGAATGGCTTAAGACCCATACACTAAGGAGAATGGGGTATATTGAGTTGGAGTCACGCATGTAGTAGGGGTAAGCCAAATAATGCTTCAACTAACTTCTCAAGACACTATGCTTCGTTATGGTTGAGTGTCTTCTTTAATATCTGGATGAGAGTTTTGTTGAAGGCTTATGCTAAGCCATTTTCCCTCGGGTAATAGATGGTAGAATATCTCTAATCTATGTTATGTCTTTGAGCAAAGCTATTGATTTTAGTGCTCTTGAATGTAGTATAATTATCGAATATAATTCATCAAGGCACCCCCGAACCTATATATGACATGAATCCTAAAAAAATGGAGCACATGCTGAGTTGTGACCTCTCCGAGTGGGTTTGCCTCCACCATCTTGGAAAAGTAGTCGGTGGTAGCTATAATGAACTGATGACCCTTAAAAGAAGGAGGATAGATTGAACCTACTATGTTGGTATCCCAACACTCAAATGGCCATGAGGCCAATGTAGGATGTAGAATGTTGGGTGGTTGGTGTAGGATCACACCATGCACCTGACATTAGTGGCATCTTGTAGCTACATCATGTAGTCTGTGATCATCAAAGGTCAGTAGTATCCTAGTCTTTTTATCTTGTCTTTCATTTATGGACCAGATTGATGTGCTCTACATAAACTTGAGTGTACCTTGGTCACGATCTTATGGGCTTCATGTTTGTCCAAACAACGTAACCACATATGATTGAAGGATCATCAGTACAAAGTGCCATCCATGATAGCGTATGAGAGGGCTCTCTAGTTCACCTGATGGGCTAATGACTTCTCTTGAGGTAGTTTGCATATATTTAGATAATCCATGAATGATTGCCTCCAATCCAACTCCTCGCCCTTCTTGGCAATGATAACCTCCCCCTCAAGAGAGAGTCTCTTGATGAGTTCAGTGTTAACAAGGGATAATACTTTTCTATTTTGGACCCTTATTGGTTTGGACTCATCTTCCGGACATGCCAACTCTTTGGCAAGCTTAGTAAATACATCTGCAACATTGTTCTCTCCTCGAGGAATCTTGTAAATGGTAACCTCTAGGATTTTGGCCAGCAACTCCATGGTATACTTATGGTAATGATGGAGCTTAGGATTTAGGACTTTGTAAGACCCAACAGCAATTTGGTTGATAACTAATTGAGAATCCCCAAAGATGTTGATGCTCTAGATGCATAGTATAATGGCTAACTCCAGATCGGTAATCAGAGCCTCATATTTGATTTCATTGTTGGTGCATGGATTGGATAGATGATATGAGAATCTCATCACATCATGGTCCAAAGTTAGAAGAACTATTCCTACCCCTGCCTCTCTTGGAAGAGTGGATTGTGGTTCTTCTTCTTTTTTTGAAAGGAAGCCGCACCATCAAAATACATCTCTCAGTGGTGAATGCTAGTGTCTGATAAGTTCATGATTTGTTCATCGGGGAGGTCATCACTAGGAATTAGTAGGAAGTGGGTGTGATGCTAAGAATTTTGCCAGTGCTTGTCCTTTCATTACACGGAGGGGTACAAAAGTGATGTCAAACTATAATAAAATCATGGACCAATGTTCCAATCGTCCGGATAGCATTGGCTGTGTCATGAGATATTATAGTGGATTGATCTTGGAGATCAGATTCACGTTATGAAAAAGCATATAATTTAATAGATTTTGGGATGCAAAGATTAATGTTGGTAGTGCTTTTTAATAGGAGGGTAGTTTGCCTCAATAAGGATTAGATGATAATTGAGATAGTAGAGTGCATTCTCTTTCCCTTCGTCATTGGTTTGGGCCAACAAAGCACTGAGGGAGTCACCTAATGACGATATATAATATGAGTGGCTTGCGGGATAGAGACTAGGCGGTGGAGTCATCAAGTAGTGCTTGATGTCTTCGAAATCATGTTAGCACTTATCATCCCACTTGAACTTAGCATCCTTTTTGGCAAGTGCTTAGAATGGATGGCATCTTCTTGATAGGTTGGAAATGAAGAGTCTTAGATACTCCAACCACCCTTGAAATGATCTGAGTTGAGTTAAACTTTTAGGGGGTGGCATTTCTAATATTGTCTTATTCTTCTTTGGATTGATTTCTATTCCATGATGCGGACAATAAACCCAAAGAATTTTCCTGAAGCTACTCTGAATGCACTTCAGGGGATTCATTTTAATGTTGGATTGCCTTAACCATTCAAAACAAAACTCTCAAGTCAAAGAGATGGTCTTCCTTATCTTTACTTTTGACTACAAGATCATCAACATAATATTCAACTTTGATGATGAATAAGTTCGTTGAAGATCACGAGTCATGGTATGTAGCATCGATATTTTAAGGTGAAGGGCATGACCTTATAATAATAGATTGATTGGGGTTCAAAAGCGTATTTTTCTCTTTCTTTGGGGCCATCTTAATTTGTTTAAAGCATGACCCATCCATGAAAGAGAATATTGCATGAGATGAGGCAATGTCCACCATCAGCTCTAGTATTGGTAGTGGAAATTCATCTTTAGGACATGCCATATTGAATCCCTAAAATTGACGCATGTGAATTTGGCCATTCTTTTCTTAACGAATGACACTAACTAATTAGATGGATATTTCTCTTTCTAATAAAACTAGCATTGATAAGTTTCTTCATTTTAGAAATGATTTGTTGTACAATGTCTAATCGCATGCATCTAGGAGCTTTCCTGATAGAGTTAGCATTAGGATCTATTGCTAGTTTGTGGACTGCTATGTCAGGAAATTAATTAGTCATTTATTCATAACTACATGCAAAGAAATCCTTAAGATTAGTCAATAGCTTAACTAAGTCATTGGTTTCTTCTTCATTCAATATGGAATTAATTTATGTTGGCCGTGGATCTTCTTTTGTTCCTAAGTTAATTTCTTTGAGTTCATCGATGGTTGATCTGATTTGTTCTTCAAACTCAGGCATCTTTGACTTCAAACTCATTTGGATCATCTAAAGTTTCTAACCACCTCTTTATATGAGTTAGCATGATTTGAAAAGAACCTATCGACTCCAAATGATTGGTGATGACTAGGCCATGGTTGTCATCATTCATTTGGACTCTTGTGCAAATCCTAGTCCTGGTCTCGATTATGGATGTTTTCTTTGGTTATCCCATAACCTTTCAAAGTAATCCAACCTATGTTTAGATAAAGTATGTGGTATTAAACCCTTTATTTTCCAAATTAAGAACACAAGTGAATACCAATCAAAAAAAAATTATTTAGATCTTTATATGAATCATCATCAGTTCTACATCGACTTCCGACTTGAGGATGATGCTCCCAATAAAACATCTTTGACTTGACATCTATGGATGACTTGGGGCCTCCTTAACTACCAAACCCTCAACTTTCTAGAGGAAAGTGGGGTTAGAGCTAAAGTTCTCAACTATCCCTTACTATTACATATCTTGACTGGATACATTCATGCTTTGTTTGGAGGCCAGGTCATCATTGCTATCTGGCTTGAGTGTCACTTCTAATAAGACCCATTGAGAGGGGTTGATTAGCATGCTAACCACATGACACTCATCATCCATACTAGATTTTAAGTCTATGTGGATAGTGGGGGTACTCCTATGAGATGGAACATAACTCACTAGCCACTAGCAGGAGGTCTTAAGCATTTAGAAGCGCCTCTGGATGCCTCTTTCTCTACTAGTGGGGTGAGCCACCCTACTCATGTGTTCATATGGAGGAACAAACTGGGTGGAATCTAACTTCAAGCTCTACTTCTTTCCTCTTGTCTATTTCTCTCACTTATATTTTCACTTTCTTTTCTTTTATTTTTTTTAACTTTAACCATGTTTGTGAGAATAGACTTTTTTTGATTTTGAAGATAGTGGGTCACATCCTCATATATCTCGACCTCTCTAACTGAAAATGGCTTTAAGTCTCCTTTGACATAGTATTCGGTTCTACCTCTTTGGAATTTGATGCACTAATGTAAAGAGGATGAAACCATCTTATTCTCATGTATCCAAGGCCTACCAAGCAAAGCAGTGAAAGATGTATCCAAATCAATTATGTAGAACTTGGCTTCTTTCTTCCAGTCATCTATCTCCAATGGCAACACTATGGAGCCTAAAGCCCTCTCACCTTGCTCATTCGATCTCCTTAGAGTTTGGAGATGTCAATCCTCAGGTAGCCAGGAGTCTTTAGACTCATAATGTTCACTGATGCACCAAGATCAACTAATACTCTGGAGAGTTTGAATCTGCCCAAATCTATTGTGATATAGAGGGGACGGTTGTGATTGATTATCCCTAAAAGAAGGTCTTCATTGGTGAATGTAACTCCATGGGCTTCTCTTGAATAACATGCCTCTTCTCTCATAGTGGTTAGCTGAGCTAAGAATATTTCTAGATCAAGAAGAGCCTTGATCAATGACTCTCTCATCTCTTTGGATAGGATAAGAGCATCATATATGCTTAGCTTAGCTGGCAACTTTCCAGTGGCGAGGACATTGTAGTCAACTTTAGGCTAGTCCTCCACAAGCATATCGTAGGTGGAGCATCTGTGGAGGGCTATCGTTCAATTGAACCAATGACACTTACCCTTATCACGGGGTGCTACCCTAGGAGGTAGAACTTTACCACTGTGGAGGTTGACTTGGTGACTTTATAAGATGGTTTAGTTAAGTTTTACATGCTCATCATACACTTCTCCTGGGATCTTGAGTTGGATGACTCTAAATCAATCTCAATGGGAAAACCTGAGCGATTCAGAAATGGGTAATTCATTTCTAAATCAGAAGAGGAATGATTAGAACTAAAGTTATTATTAATTAGGAGGAGAGCTTTCTATAGGAATAAATTCAAGCAGATCATCAGTGACACAAATGTAAGTGGAATCAACTTTCTTCATTGATTTCTTAGATTTGGATGGAGGTACAAAGTATAAATCAAGTAAAGTAAGTAGAGTAAAGGATTTGGCACCCCCTCCACCGATATAATATGGCCACTAGAAGAAGAGCTGACTGGAGGAACTGCTATGGAAAGAGTGCTAGAACCGGTAGTGGTTGTGCTACTATACTATCTCGGGCAAGTGGAGGCTATCGCTGCTACTGTTGGGCTCCTACCTCACTCAAGTTATCCTTAGTAACTTTCAAACCATCCTTGGAGTTGGAGGTTTGAGCTGCCTCGGGCACCTGCAAGGGTAGTTTTTTGATCTTATAAATGATTTTCTTGGAGGTTCGGGATAGGGAGATATCCCAACCTTCATTTATCTTAAGAGGATCACATGTATCCCAAGGATTACTCTGACAGAAATAGAAGGTTGTTCTAATAAGTATTCTTTGGGGATGACGATGCCACCCGACTTGTAGATATGCTCAAGCCAGTCATTAAAAGTAATTCAATCTTCTAAGACATGGCCTCACATGTGGTGGTGGGGGCAATAGTTTGGATCATGGCTCTTGCCCACTTCTTCTAGCCTCTTAGGCTCTAGTAACTAGAAATCAGGCTTCTTTAAGAGATTCTTAAAGATCTTTCTAACTATGTCCCTCTTGAATGAATAAGGCTTATTCAATTATCGGCAAGAATAGGTAAGTAATAGCTACTTGGTGGCGGGTAGGAATATTATTACTGAGGATGCTAATGAGGAGGCGTGGGGGTGGCCATTGTGGCAACTGAGGTGGTCGATATGATGATCGAGGTGGCAGCAGAGGAGGTGATAGAAAAACTGTTGAGCTCGAGGCCTATCTGACTGAACCCTAGCTGGCTGCTTCCCCATATTAACTATTGTGACTACCCCTGACTTCTTCTCAAATGCCTTATGAGGTTTGTACTTAGTTGATTGGTCCTGGGAAGGTAGCTATTTGGCTTCCTGTTGTAGACTAGCCACTTTTGTTGATTAGTTTCTCAAAGGTTTTGAATGGAAAACCCTTGAGCATGAAAGTGATCGGGACATGGAAGTTCTTTAGGAGAATCTCTCTGGCGTGTTGTATAGACAATTATGGTTCACATTTCATACTCAAGTTTTGCCACCTGAGAATGTAATCAACAAGGACTCATTGGGATTTTGCTTTGCTAGGTTGCCTATAATAACCCTTTGCTCCAACAAACCTTTTGATGAAGAGGTGCTCCAACTAAGAAAATGTCTTTACCAAACCATTAGGTAGTTTGGCATACCAGTCAAATGCAACACCCGCTAATAAATAATCTAAAAGAAGGGTGTCACTACCTCCATTGTCGGGCTTGAAATGTGCAATATGTTATAGGTTTTCCACTACAAAGATTTTGAAAAGAAGGCAAACCCTTAGGATATTAGACTGCATCAAATTCCTTCAGGTAGGGTCTACCCTTTGGAACAAATGAGCCACCTCGGGCTTGTGCTAGCACTTTCCTCACCTATTGTTCCACCATGTGCTTGATATCCTTCTCATGCATGGAGATACTATCCACCACCTTCCTATGCAAGCTACCACTATCCTGATCTACTAGAAAAGTGCTCTTAGGCTGATCTAGGATGTGTGCTTACTCAAGATGATCTACCTCATCATTATATCTGTGGGGCAGGCCTTATTTTGGAGTGCATGGACAACTACTAACAAGTCTTCCATCCTTTTCTCCATCAGTTGATCGATCATCCTTCTATCTAATCTCGAAGGAGGTGCTAGGTTGAATGGAACATCATCTTCTTTAACCATAATAGCTTCTTTCGGTTGGTCTCTATTGAGGTAGCTCCTATTATCGACCATGTGGACTTCGGTTGAGTCCTCCAACAAATCATCCTCATCATGGATGAAACTAACCCTTCCCTCCTCATAATTAGGATTGCTTCCTAGGATTTCCTCTTTTGCAAAATGTGCTAGAATTTCATCCAAGGAATGATCTAACTGTGCCTGTACAAACACTCATTACTGATCTGTAGTATGGTTATGTTCACTGATAAAAATGCATCTGACATTGCCTGCCACTGGAGTGCTATCTCTATAAAGACTATGCTCGCTAGAAGATACATGCTCATGATTGACTACCGATGGAGTGCTGTCTCTATGGAGATCTACTGCCATAGGAATTATGAAATTGTCGCCCTCCCCTTCTGCTACTACTGCTACTGCCAACTGTGGTGGGGGTGGTAGAATGACTATGTCACTCTTGGGTCACCATTTCTTCTTCACCATAGTTGAAGTGGAAGGCCGAGAAGGAGAGCTCAACCTCACCTCAATTCGTGGAGTAGATGGAATGGGACCCTGAGGTTGTAGCTGGATCACCAATAGGGCTTTCTTCTCCCCTAATGTTGACTTATGTGCCTTGGCCAGCATAGGAGATGTTGGAACATGTACTGGAGAAGGTAGACAATGAGCGGTGTTGTATGGTGGAGACAATGACTGCCATTCAACAGGAGCTCTCCTCCTATGATTGATTGTGCATGTGAGTACTATACTATCAGTACGGTCATCTTTGGTAGCCCACCGACCTGAGAAATCTACAAGAATGAAGGCGACTACCAAGCATACCTCCTCCTCTCTCTCCTATCTACCTGCACTACCACTCAGGCCTCTATGTATCTAGCTCTATGTATCTGATCCCTGATGCTCTTAGAGATCAAAGACCATAGGTCATACAATGCACCAAACTTTGAGCATCCTTGGACTCTTTCTATCTGGCGAATAATTAACTGTAATCTAGTATAGGGCCTCCTACTCTCCCTAGTCAGTACCTCATAATAAGCTGGTGGTGGAGGCGATATTGCAATCTTCCTATAGTCCTCCTCTCCATCTGAGCCTGAGAGGGGATATAATCTACTAAGTAGGGGAGACCTCCAGGGTGAACCCTCTTCTCTAACATGGGATGCTACCTATACCTCTACAACTGCTCATTAATGATGCTGCTAACATTTTGGCTCTTATTATAGCACAGAGTGTAGGTGAGTTGACCAGGGCAAGAGCTAGAACCTACCTCCAAGGTTGGGGAGATTATCTCGGAGACCAAGATAGCCTTCCCCTTTGAGGGGACCAATGAGGAGGTGTTAGCCCTCATCGGGGCAACAGGATGAACAACTAATGGACCAGACAGGGGAACCACCCTGCTTGCTACCACTAGGCGAAACTAATTGTCTTTGAAACTACTACTCTCATTATGGGGACCTCTTCTGCCTTCCTCTTTAGTGGTGGGAACTCAAAGTCAGAAGGCATGTCAAAGCGAAAAAGTGGTGTTTGTCCTGCCACCTCCTCCCTACTATATTGAGGGAGTTCCTCATAAGTAACTTGGACAACCTCAATCTATGACCAAACTAAATCAAACATGTGGTCGAGGTGAGCTTATCTTGATCGGGGCCATGTCAAGACCAGACGGGATGGAGAACATAAACATGCTAGGAGCCATGTGTAATGAACTGAGCTAAACAAAAAGTGACTGGGTTAAAACTCTACATTTATTGAAAATTTAATTAAATCCTCACTTTAGTATTCACCTTGAGAAATGATTTATAGACTTCATTTAGAAATTTGAACCCACACTCAACAAATTTAGTTATGTTAAGTAGGGCTCATTGGATAGATTCTGATATGTGAGGAGAATCTTTGCCATATGATTTTGATTTAGAACCCATACTCAACAAATTTAAGTAGGTTGGGCGGGGTTCAAATATGTGGAGAGACCATTGAAGATATTTTTCCTGTGTATCTTATTTGAAAATTTTTATTTTGAATAAACTCTACTTAACAAATTTAAGTATGCTAGGGAAAGGTTGTGATTGTTTAGAAATTTTGTGAAGAAAAACTTTGCTTGTGGTGGTTGATTACTGTGTGATATATGTTGATTTGATTTGAATGTGGGCTTCTTACTTAACAAATTTGGTATGTTAAGTAGAGGCCAAATGTGTTGACATGTGTTTTAAAATGAGACTCTCACTTAACAAATTTGGTATGTTTAGTAAGAGCCAAAGGTGATATGATTTGTGTTTGAAAATGAGACACTCACTTAACAAATTTGGTATGTTAAGTGAAAGTCAAATGTGATATGATTTGTGTTTTGAAAATTAGACTCTCACTTAACAAATTTGGTATGTTAGTGGAAGTCAAGTGTATTTGACAAGGGTTTGAAAATGAGGCTCTCACTTAACAAATATGGTATGTTAAGTAAAAGCCAAATGTGATTATGATTTGTGTTTTGAAAATGAGACTCTCACTTAACAAATTTAGTATGTTAAGTGGAAGTCAAGTGTATTTATGATTTTTTTTGAAAGAGGGGAAATCTATTTAACAAATTTGGATATGTTAAATAGAGTTCAATATATTTTTTGTAAATTTTGGAAATGGGACTCTAATTTGACAAATTTGGGTATGTGAAATGAAGTCCAAATGTATTTTGATTTTCAAGACTTTAGAAAAGAGGAACCTTATTTGACAAATGTGAGTGTGTCAAATAGAATTTGACTTGTTTAATTTTCCAAAAGAAAGGGGAATTCTCATTTGACAAATTTGGGTATGCCAAATGGATTTCAAAATATGTCTTGATTTTGTGTGTGGATTTCTTGGTTTTGAAACAGGGAAACTTCAACTTTAGCATATGTGGAATATGTTAAGTGGAGTTTCAATTTTATGTTATGGTTTTATTTGAAAATAGAATCTTCATTCAACAAATTTGAGCATGTTGAATGGAGATAGTCATTTTTATAAGTGTGCTTTTGAAAAAGATGAAAACTCCAACTTTAGCATATGTGAAATATGTTAAGTGGAGTTTCAATTTTATGCTATGATTTTATTTGAAAATAGAATCTTCATTCAACAAATTTGAGCATGTTGAATGGAGATAATCATTTTCAAAAGTGTGCTTTTGAAAAGGGAAACTCCAACTTTAGCATATGTGAAATTTGTTAAGTGGAGTTTCAATTTTATGCTATGATTTTATTTGAACATAGAATCTTCATTCAACAAATTTGAGCATGTTGAATGGAGATAGTCATTTTCAAAAGTGTCCTTTTAAAAAAAAATGATTTTGATCTTGATTTTGAAAAGAACCTCCATGTGACAATCATGGGGATTGCTGGATGAGGTTTTGTTATATGAGTTTTGTGCTTTTTGAAAATTTTGTGCAAGATTATTTATTTTGTGATTTTGAAAAAGTGCTTTTGGAAAGTGGCATTTTGCAAAAGAGTTTATTTTCCTAAACATTAAGATGAACCTTGCCTCACCAAGCTAGTGGCAAGGTTCTAAATTTTTGTCATCTCCTTTCATGAGTTAATTTTATTTATTTATTTACCTATTGGGGAAATCTAATAGGGGTTTCAAGACCTAGAAGTGAGGTGCTAAAACCTAGAGGATGTTGGCTAGCTTCATTTAAGAATGAAATAAGCTAAGTGCCAATGGAAAGAAAAATAGTATTAGACTTATATGAAATATAAGTCAACTATCGATGCTTGGAGACAACAATTGTCTACAAGATATGGAGAGAGGAACCATCCCCAGCGGAGTCGCTAGAAAACTCTATGGTATTTATTTTTAATTCTATGTTGTGTGTGTATGGGTGGGTTACCATAGGCGAGGTGTACTTATTGTGATGATATGACATCAAGGAATAGTGCACTATCTTGAAAGATAAAAATAACTACCCTATGATAATCATCTAATAAGGACTTCTAAGGCATGATGGGTCTTCGAATGTACCAGAGATTTTTTCCCCTACTTTACATGGATGAATAAAGTTTATTTAAACTAGGTTCTAAAGTTTCCTATAGGGGTAAGCCCCATAGTTAATTACATCCTAAAAGAAGGTGAGTTCCTTAGGAATACTATTAAAGTAAGAAATTATTTGTCTCCAAAGAATTCAAAGGTAGGACTATCAATAAATTAGTTATATTTGAAAAATCAAGTGGGTTAGATCAAAAGGAGACTTGTTATCAAAGCCAAAAAGAAATGAGTAGGGATGCTCATGATACTAGGAGACCTAGTGAGCATTCCAATCTATCTTATTATTAGGCTTTATATGTTTGAAATTGAAGGGAATTATTTATTTGAGAAATTTATTAGAAAGCTAGGACTTATAATCCCACAATACAAGATTATGGAAATGCCTATGAAGTGAGGATTTATGCTTATAGCCTTAGGGGAAATAGTAACCTCAGATCCTAAATCTAAGGATCTTTGGCGAGGGCCAAAGCACGTCCTAAATTTAAGGAGAAAAGTGGGTATACTATTTACCTCCACAAGAGAGAGTAAATCACCCGACTACTAGACTTATAGCTACCTGGAGTGGCAGCTAGCTAACTCCCCTTACATTTTAAAACCATATGGTCAAGTCATATATTTTGCAAGATGGTTAGGATGTTATTATTTAGAAAGAAATTAAAGTCTTTAAACCCACTCTAGAGACTAGAGCATGAGTGGTATGAATAATGACTTTTCTAATGCAAATTTTATCAATTTTGATTTGATTTTGGACTCTTTATTTTGACATAGGCCATAAGATTTTATATGCCTAAATGCATGATGAAATAGGGGGCTTATTAAATCGAGAGAGAAGAGTGTTTTCCACCATAAGGGAGACCCTTAAAGGTCAAGTATTCCCATATCGTGCAAGGATGGAAACCCTCTCTTAGCAAGAATGAAACAAGATGATATGCATGATATTAAACATACAACATTTAGCTAAGGGATTTAAATCTTTTAATTATTTTGATTTAATACCTAGGCTTTAAATGAGGTTATGAGTTATTTTAGAAAATTTAGTTATGAGTTGTGATTGGGGTAAAAAGTTTTTTCCCCTAAGAGCCTAAGGAGATATAGGTCACATATTAAGTCATCATATATGAAAAAACTAGGAAAATACATGCCATTTCTATTACATAATTGTAAACAAAGCATCAATCAATTTATAAACTCAACATGAAAGAATAACAGGCTGGTACGGTCGGGTACCATCGTACAATCTGAAAAGAGAAATGGATAGCCGAGCTCTACCCTTATAGATCCTGATAATGTAGAAGAATAATTACAATTACAAATGAATAAATGTTATGGGGGTCTTCATATCTTCATATCTTCTATTTTCATTTTATTTGCTTGGTTCAAAGGCAGCATCAGGCCTATAAAAACCTTTTAGTCTCTCATCTAATCCCCTCATAACACTTAACCAAATTCTAATGCACAATTACATTAAAAATAAAAAGTAAATCTAACTACACCATAAAAATAAGTGTTAGCTAAACACACCATACAACCCAAGAGTTATATGTATAATTTAGACTTAGCATCCTGTACATGGGTAACCAAGTCCACTGTCTAGTATAGATTATGCTTAGGGTTAAGTAACTTGCAAAAGAGCATTTTATATAGCACCCCTTAAGCATAATCTCATAAAATATAATTAGGCTAATCCTAACATCCATCTGAATATCACCACATCTAGTCTACAATAGTATATCATAAAACCAAACATACATCAAACTATGCACCACCCTAACATAAAGCTAGAAGTGGTGACTTAATATGTATTAAATTCATGTGGTATGTTCTTACTAGGCTTTAGAGTTGTTGTTCTCTAAGTATAGAGGACATTTAATTATAAAGGGCAGTTTCAATTTAAATGATTTAATTGATTTGTAAATTTTACTTAATGTTTTATGTTGTTTCATTTGTCTTATACTAAACAACTAAGAGTTATAAAGGGAAGAAAAGAGTGGATCACTCTCTTTCATCCTTAAGTCACATCTAAAATAAATTAATTAATCAATTCTCTTTAATGAATGGCTTATTACAAATTTTAATTAGTCTAGGTTTATGTTCACTTTAAATAATCCATTCAATAAGAAAGGCATCTTAAGATTAATTTGAATTAATTATTATTATCACCTAAAACATGTTTGTTCATTTTTTCTTTCCATCATATATAGCATGCATATGATTAAGTCCTAAACATAACTATACATGTAATTTATATCTTAGCACACTTAAATGATGAAAGTAAGCAAGTGTACTTGGAATTAATGTCTCATTTGGTTGAATTATTTATCATATTAATTTAAATCTCTATCTAAATTCTTATACAAAAGCATAAGAAAAGAACTCTAAATCATATGATTAATCAACCCAACCACTTGAACAAAATATGAATGCATGACTTTTTAATAAAAAGAAGGGGTTTCATTCATTGGCTA